>CAXIVR010000004.1:117439348-117604348 GCA_964035755.1 Teleogryllus oceanicus | reverse complement strand
TGAAATGAAGGAATATTAAGCGTCTTATCTTGTAGACATTATGGCAGTAGTAATGGTAAGGAATTTCGTCAGTTCAATAATGTAAGGCAAATATAACTACTGTTCCTAATGAATGGCACTGACTTTCACGTAAAAGTTACTTTCCTATTCTCTTCAGTGTCTAAGGGACTACTAAGGTCTTTCGCGGTACTTACAGATCCTCTGGGGTGAGGTGAATAGCACTTTCACGCACCCCCAAACATTGTAAACATAGTACTAGTAAATAGAAGTTAGACGCTAGTGTTATATGCATACAGACAGAAGGACGGATGTTAAAAAAACACTTTTTTGTCATCAGAGTATTCCGAGAACATATATTTCCGTTAAAATCTCGAAATCAATTTTCCGAAGCATTGCATAACATTTTGTGCACTAAATATATTACTCTGTATACTACGTCTACGAGAAAGCGAAAGTGATAGGGACAATATAACTGAAAGGTGGTAGTGAGGGGAACGTGCGTTAATGGATAAATTTCACAGCGAGTAATGAAAACAACATTAAAAGTGAGAATTTCCAGAAAACACATAATGATTCAAAATTAAGTTCGTATCATCGTCTTATGTAAATGTAAAGTGACAGTGAGTAGAAATCATGTTGTTGTAATACAAAATCTCTTTAGCTCCGACTCACCTGAAGGGAGAATCAGAGCCATATCTCCGCTGGCAGAAGACATTTGCCCTTTCGGGAACTAATGTGTCCTACAACAATCAATATATTTGGTGATACAAAGATGCACTCTTTTTTTAATTTTACTAGGGGGAACCCAGTCAAAAATGACAATGAGATCTGAGATAAATGTTAAATACTGTGCTTAGACAAGAAATTCTTAAATAGGAAGAAGAATGAGCAAACGTCTCTCATTTAATGCTAATTTTTTCATCTCTGCAAATATTCACTTTTATGGTTAGGATGATTAGATATTATGCAACACAAAATCAAATGTTTTATATTAAAACTTACACAATTGAACACATTTGGCCCGTGACCAGATGGCAATGTAATATCGGCACCGAATGACATCGAAGGCAGACTATAATTATATTGACTGATATTATTTCTGAAGTTTTTGGATGTCCCATCATCTATAAAAAAAAACTGTTTCATTTCTTCGGACATGTTGCTAGAAGGCAAACTTATTTTTCCATTTAAGCAACACAAAGTAATCTGGTTTACAGAATTTCTCTCACATAGAAAGTGAACAGCAGAACAATACAGACATGGCATAGATTCAGATCCAACAGTAAACTAAATTACTTCATTACTTCAGTAAAATCGAATAAAACCCACTGACCAAATTGTTCTACAAAATACACCACGAAAACAAATTGATTTAAAACAGCCACCACCAAACTAAATATTGCTCCTGAAACACAACAATTTTTGGAAAAAAAATTGACTCTGTAACCGTACTATTAAAAATTTTTTCCGTAAACGCTTGTACAATAGCTGATAACACATCTAAGGATCACATTCTTTCATTTAAAGGAAAAATAAATAGAATCGGTTAAGTAGAAGCTCCAAACGAAGCCATGGCAGAATATCTTATTTTTTTAAATATACAGATACTGCAGTTTATGCGCACAACATTTTTATCTTCAGAATAAAAATTAAATTAATTCCAAACTGAGCAGGTCATGCTAATTAAGACGCCACGAAATGTTCGTTTGAAAGTGGACTAAAGTTTTACGTGTAAAATGAATTCCCATTTCACCTCAGTTCATGATACAAGATCTAGAATTCTTAGATTAGTAATTCTGCAATCTACTAGTCACGCGAAATCCCTGACATCGTCATTGATAGGTGACGTGCCGTGGGAAGAAAGGCTGTTTCCAGACATGCAAATGAATACACTGTTCTCCTTTTCCTCGTCCTGACAGCATTGACTTAGTGTTCACAAAAACGTTATACTTTCAAATAGAGCCTAGACTGAATCCTTTCATAAATGACGTAAATGGCGACAGGGAAATATATTATAGCCTAAAAAGAAGAAATCCTTCACTGTTCTGTAACTGGAAGAAATTTTAAAATCTACCGACGGTGACATTCTCGCAATATCGTAATCGCAACTCGTTTAGTGAAAGGTTTTGACTGCTGGCTAACCCTTCCCCGATCCCGATCGAGAAGCGTGAAATAACCTAGAATATTTCAATCTCTCAACACTTCCAGCTATCATCCGATCCCAGATTCTCTTACCCTGAGAACGGAACGGATGTGATGACTATATATGACACTGTTGTGTGGGTCTCTGTCGGCAAATAAAGGAGTCAAAATTAGTTTTGAGAAGAGTGCCAAAAAGGAGCACCGAACAAAATTCCTAAGAATGCACGGTTGAGCCAGTGGATCAACGTTCCAGTTCCAGACTTTGGAAACAACAATAACAACACCTCCAACACAATTAATACGGAGAAACCCAAATCTTGATACAGGCTGCGACGCGTTTAGTGAAGGCGGCCCGACCTCGTGATCTAAAAAAGCCGCTATTCAACCGGCGCCAAATTAGGCGGCGGCGCGCGAGGGAAGGGGGGAGGGGCGCATTGTGCTCGCGAAGAGGTTCCCAGCGGGCGCCGCGCCGCCCCGCAGTCGCTTGTCCTCGCATCTGCCTGTCCATCAGCGGCGCGCCCCGCCGCCGCCGCCGGGAGGAAAAGGCCGGGCGGCTCCCGTGCTGCGCAGGCGCCCGGGGTGGGTGGGAGAGAGCGCCCAGAGGTCACTTCCTCGGAAGCGAAAGCCCCGTGGCCGCGACGACCTTGCGCCGCGCCGCGCCGCGCCGCTCTCCTTTCTCCGCCCGCTGGCAGAGCAGGGAAGAACGCGGCGCGGGCGGAGCCCTGTGGGCCGCAACCACCAAGCAGCGGGCGGACGGTGATTGATTGTTAGTCAATTGATTGATTTTTTCTTGTTTCCGGGCGCGTCAACTGCTTCGGTCATTAGTCCCGTTAGTGTAGTGCATGTTTTTCTCGGAGAAGGCGGTGATCTTCCCAGCTGGATGGCGAGATCCGGCACCGACCTACCGTAGGCTAGTGGGGTTTCCCCCTAACCAGGACTCTCACCACCAGCGAGGCACCGCCACAGCAGGGACAATCTCTAAGCTCC
Organism: Teleogryllus oceanicus; assembly: GCA_964035755.1. NCBI lineage: Eukaryota > Metazoa > Arthropoda > Insecta > Orthoptera > Gryllidae > Teleogryllus > Teleogryllus oceanicus. The sequence goes on along the minus strand of CAXIVR010000004.1, from coordinate 117,601,219 downwards.
CGACCGGTCTCCCGGAATATGTGGTAGTGTGGTGCATGTTAGTGTAAGTGTGTGTGTAAGAGGAGAGGATAGGACAAGGAAGAGGAAGGACAGATCGCGCGCGGTCCGTGGCCCGTTCGGTAGTGTACTGCTCCGGCATTCGCCTGGTGTTGATCGGAGAAACCACGGAAAACTACCGATCAGAGCACCTAGCTGAAAAGCTAGTGTCGAAAATCCTGCCGCCGTCAGGAATCGAACCTAGGACCTCCCGGTCAGAGGCGCTGCAGTGACATCAGTTGATGCACTGAGCTACCGCTACCGGTTTGATTGTTAGTGATTCCGAGCATGTCAAGTACTGAGGTCATTAGTTTCGTACGTGTAGTGCGTGTTTTGGAGTGGGAGGTGGCGGGTGGTCTTCCCCCTCGGGATGGCGAGATCCGGTGTCGACCTACCGTCGACTAGCCGAGTTTTCTCCAACCAAGTATCTCCCACCGGTATGGTACCACTCCAGCCGGTACTAGAAGCTCTAAGCACCCGACCGGTCTCCGGCATGTGTTTTAGTGTATGGCATGTTAGTGTGTGTGTGTGTGTGTGTGTATACGTGATAAGGATATGACAAAGAAGGGAAGGAAAATCGCGCGCGGTCCTTGGCCCGTTTGTTAGCGTACTGCCCCAACATTCGCCTGGTGTTGATCGGAGAAACCACCGAAAACTACCCATCAGAGCAGCCGACCGCTAGAATTCTCTTCCATCTGGCCACTGAATTAGACATATCTGACAAGTTAGTATTGAATATTTTGCCATTGCCGGGACTCGAACCGAGGACCTTCCGGTCAGAAGTACTGTAGTGACATCAGTTGATGCTCTGAGCTACCTCTCCTGGTAAAATAATGGACGGTCGCGTTGATGGCAATGCGGATGAGTTTAGCTCAGAGCCCATATTAACGCTATCTCTGCAGCAACTCCAGCTGAGATGTCCTAGAGTTCGTCTCCAGACGATGGGAGATTTTTGACACTAGCTAGATAGTTATGTCGAATTTAGGCGATGTGTAATTGACTGCTATGATTGGTATTTTTCTGTTGTTTCTTCGACAGATACTAGGCGAATGCCGGAACAGTACTCAAAGAATATGACAAAGGACCGCGCGTGATCTTTCTTTCTTCTTCCTTATCCTACCTCTCAGTTTACTCACACACACTTACACTTTTATGCACTACACTTCCACACAAGTTGGGAGGACAGTCGGGAGCCTGAAGTTTGTTGGGCCCGTTGGGACAGTGGGACAGCTGGGACGGAGCTCCGTTGGGGAGATACCAGAAGAAAAATACCCACAAGCTGTCGAGTAGTTTATGTCGAATCTCATCCAGCGGATGAATCATCAATTATGGCAATACAATCAAATTGTGTGACATGCATTCTTCATTATTCCCTTTGATAATATCCATAATACCACACTAACATCGTAGTTTATTGAAATGCAATGGATATGTATCTGAGATTCACTGACACATTAAATTACTCAAGAAATAACCTGACCATGAAGTTCTAATGTGTTCTAAAACGTGTTTGCTGGTTTAAAAGAAATATATATCACTGGCATGTTTCCAGAAAATGTTCTTCTAAATCATCTAAATTTCCCTTATTGTTTCTTCTACTCAAAAATGAAGGTAACTTTTGATTCTTCAGACTAGCATATAAAATTCTAAAGTCGTTTGGTTCAAAACGTAAAAATTCTAAGTTAGAAGTCGTTATCAAAAAGCAAAATCTTCACATATATTTTCACGATTTCATTATTTTACTTTAATTTTCTTAAAATTACTCTTAATATATTATTCGGCAATTAAATGTTTAGGCATTCGAATGAAGACAATGTGTCATTTCAGTTCAGTGATATTAATGCATTCAAAATTGTAAAAATATTTCATTTTAATTGCTAAGTATATTATTTTCTGTGCATACTCTAAAATTAACTGTTGGCATGATCAAAAAAGTCTATGTTAATAAAAATATAAAAAGAAATTGAAACTGTCACTACTTTGTGATGTATGTACATGCTTCTACACATTTTATTTCTGTGAGGAAACTCTTCGCCGATCTCAATAACATAATGTAAGAGGAATTTGCATATCGCATTTAACTTATGTTCGGAACCTTTCTTAACCCTCGATCCTGTTGACAAAATCAACATTTAAACAAAATATTATTCCCTCTTTGTAAACATGAGAGAACAAAGTAAACATGGGAGAAACATTAACATTAATTTTCTTGTGCAAACAACAAAGATTGAAGTAAATATAAGCCATGTGATTAAACAATAATCCTATTCACAGATTTATCAGAATTAAAAAAATACAAGAACACATGATTTTTATTTTTCTGTTACCGAACTACTGTGTCGAAATATAACCTTTAATACAGATGATCGATTATTTATTACATATTAAGGGACATACTTTTTGACCGCACGGCAGTCGACGTGCGGTTGAAAAGTACCTGAAGGTAATACATTATTAAAACACACCGTAGAATCTCTCACTTATTTAATTAAGGTTCTGATTATCTCAATACTTCTTATAATAGCCTTTTTAGTACTATGCATTTTGTTGCAGATAGATTGTGAGCACGGGCCACTGCGTGCAAGTGGTGATGCGATCGGCGCGTGGGCAGGCCTGGCGAAAGCGCTCTGCATTCGCTGCAGTGCCCGATGAGCGCCTGTTTCGACAAACGAGCCAGCGCGCGCAGCGGCTCAGCGAATCACCACGTGATTGCCCTGCTATGCGTCCCTCTACCTCTTGAGAACCACGGGATTTCATCACAAGATTAGAAACAGTGATTGTCCGAGGACAAGGTACTTCTCTAGAATTTCTTCGCAAGGTGTGAAAACCGCCACCCCTTTTGTAAATGATGAGAATTACAGTCTTAATTTAAATCTTTCCATTTTTCATTGGGATGCACAATGACAGGACATTTTCCTTGGTTTATTTTCCACAAAAATGCCCTTGCAATGGCCGCAGCACCCATCCAGCTTTGAACATTAAAGGCATTTGAATGTTTTTACACTGAGCTTCTGTGAATCGAAGTTTCCTCTTTCAACAATTTTTTTAAACTCGAATTTGAATAGTTGTTGCAAGGCAAATATCTACGTGATGTGCGAAAAGTACTAATTCGACTTTTGAAAAACAAGTCACCGGAGGCGAATCGACGCTGATAGTTCCTTCACTTTCACCTATACTTACAAGTAGTTAACGTGCGAGTGAGATTGTACGGGTAACTACATTAAAAATATTGTTCCACATTGTGAGGGTTGATATTCCAGTTTATACGTTCCGTTATGCGATTTCCTTCTCCATACCAATCCTACGTCTTCCTGTTTATGGAACTTGCTCTGACTACGGTTCTAGATGTTAGTAATCACAATAGTTAACTATAAAAAGGAGGTAAAGAGAGAATATCAAGATTTTAAAAATGGCAAGAATTCATTACTTTCCTTTTTCACTTTCTTAGATAAAAAGTATTTAAGGTACTACATATATGAATATCATTACATAGTTTATTTTGTCATAAACATCGTTCTTTACGTTCAAATTGAAATCACTGATGAGTTTTCGAAAGCGTGCTAAGTGTCCCTACAATTAATATTACAAATTGGGTATTCGACGTTAATTTTTATTCTTGCAAATTTTATTCGTGCCTCTTTGTCATTTCCTACGTACACAATCTCCTAGGTTCGCAACTGAGAATGTATTACAATTGTTTGCTACCGTGTGACAGGCTCCAAAGAAAGTAAAATCTCTGAGGATTGGATGCCAAATCAGTGCAGGCAAACAGCCAATAAGAAAGTTCTGCTGCCTTAACGACATGTAGCAACATAAACTATTGACTGGAAACTTGCTCTCGTTCTGCGTATTCCGACGACACAAACACATATAAGCACACGCACTCACATACCCATATGCGCACATACTAACTCACATTATCACAGAAACACATTAGGGCATGATTGTAACTCTTCAAGATCTATTAAAGGTATATTTTGTGCAGCCGTTGAATTTTGTTATACAACAATGTTCTACACGACCACTTTCCGACATGCTCCCAGGCAACTGTGTGGAGTCCTTTCCTCTTTCGTTTTTACATGATATCGTACGCACTTTCTACGCATTCTCGACGGTCACCGCGCACTAATTCTTTAGAACAAATCTCCCACAATTTTCTCGCTTTTCACGGCAGAATTCGCAAGAGTTCTCTTGTTATGTGGGGGGTTACGTACCATGAGCGAAAATAATGAACTGGCAAGTATGATTTCTCTCACTAACAAGAAAGTAATTTAAATACAATATATGAGTGCAAGTGAAATCCTATTAAATACATCTATATCGAATTATTTTCGGGCATCTAATTTCGCGCTATAAATATGATAATTTAATTATGAGCTGCCAGAGTTTTAATGACACGGAAGTTGGTGAAAGTGAACAAGAAAGAATTCATTTGCTTCCAGGTTCGTACACTATAATTTCCAACTCCAACCCCAAACAGCATCTTTACTTTTGTTTGCAAATTGATCCTGGCAACACAAGCATTGTTGCTAAATAATCGCCCAGTCGAACACGAATTTGTTTTTAAGTCTCGCATCGTAATATTCCTTCATTCTTTCTCTGTTTCTTTATTTTGTTGTTTCTTTCTTTAACTACCAATGGTTATAATAGCATAATAATAGCATTGTAATTTAAAAAAACGCAATTCTCATCGACCAAGCTTTCAAGAAGTTCAGATTTAGAGCTTGGAAACCTTTCTTAAGCAATTCATTATCTGTTACCATATTACCATATTTCTACCTTCGACAAGTGTCATTGCTTCATTATTTTGAGTTGCAATGGCCTAAGTACTGCTTCGTCTAACATTATCTCTTCATATGCAACAAAGTAAATGTAAAATACATTTAATGACAATTCAAGATAAAATACTACCACTGATGAATGCTGTTAGAATTAAAAAATTGCAAGACTTGAAACACATTAACTATTACTAAAACAAATATTGCCCAGAAAGTATAATGAGTTTTGACAATTTCCATCACAAATATCAAAATTTGCTGTTTGTAAAGTAATATTGTATAATTAGGTTAAATAACACCTCACACGTGTCATATCGTGAGATTACTCAATCGTTTAATTTGTTCAACATCGATTTTAACGCTCCGTCTTATATGAATGTACGATACACCCGAATTTAAAAAATAAAAGGCTGATTAATCGGCTTCAATGAAGAATGGAATATGCTTAAGAACTACATATTTTATCTGAAAAAACCAACAACAAATCATATATTTTACATTTTATCCAAAGTCTGGGTGTTTATGAACGAAACGCAAGTAATCTCTGCTTCATGAGGACATTTTCAGTCCAGTGAAGGGCAACCTCTATTTGGTATTGCACCCGATCAAGGACAATGTTTTATTCCATAGCGAAAATTCAGAAGAAACTATCAATTATAAATATACACAAATATTAAAATCATCCAATGAGACATTTATTTGCTTCAAAATATTCTGTCGGTGCACAAGTCATCACAAGCTTCACATTGCATTATTGTCACATCCAGAAAAAGTCACTTTGTTGGCGAATGGTTTTAACTGGAGAACAGCCATTTATTTCGTGGCCAAAAAACAGTGTTGTTCTCAACGAATATAGAGTCTTGTGATTTATCTAAGTAACATTTTTCTTAATAAAAATAGAGTATTTTCTAAAACAATTTCTACAATACTTTAAAACGAAATTTTGTATACGTATTTCTTTAACTCCGTTATACCGATTTTTGGAATGTGACACATTACTTGTTGTCAGGCGATGTAACAGACAAGGTTGAACAAGACAAGTAAATGAGAATAGAGAGTCTTTGCAAGACGGGAAATCTATTGTCGTAGTGCGTAAATATTATCGTCAATAGGAATTAACGTATCTTCCGAAAAATGAGTTTTTGCGTGTCGTACCATCAAAAACGTACATTAAAACTAGTCACAAATTGGAACTGAATACTTCTAACAGTATCTAAGGTCTTTTATTGAACATCTAAGTATCTCTGAGTCCATGAGTCCATTTTTGCTTTTATAAGCATTATAAAAGATAGTAAAACGTTTGATAGACACCTATATGAAATCAAAGGAGCCTCAATACATACATAACCTCCAAATCTCTAACAATTACGTTAGTTTATTTCTGACATATTTGAATTAACTTAAAAAATAGCCATTAACTTCCTGCCTTTTTATATTGGTAATATAGATATGGTATTTTTCATTACTTCCATGCCTATGATGTGTTAGTGTTGAATTCGTGTATAGAGGTGGCGGCGAAAACTATGTTAAGTGTAAGTTACAAACACACTTGTCGTTGACGACAAAACAGTGAGAATGTCGGGACCCGTCAATCGAAATTCCGTCATTTGATGCCGGCGCATGCGCAGTTCAGTTCTCCACAGAATTGTCGTGTTACGTCTTTCAATTCAGAATTGTCGTGTTTCAATTCAACGACTTGCAAAACTCTCTAATATACCCTGCCACCCCGTGAACTGAAACATAGACTAAAGAGGTACATAGACTAAAGAGAAAACAGAGACTAAAACATAGACTAAAGAGAAGAATTCTTTACTCTGTGACTGACACGTTAAGAAACGAAGGGAGAGGTACTCACTGCCAAGCGGCGGACGAGGCATCGCGCGGCAGCGACGAGCGGCCGGGCTGCCGGAAGTAGAGCAGCATGCGGCGCAGGCGCGCGGGCGGGGAGCCCGCGGGGGTGGGCGGCACCTCGTCCTTCTTCTCCTCTTCCTCCTCCTCCTCCTCCACCTCCTTCGCGCGACTGCCTTTTCTCTCCGCGGCCACGGCGTCCGCGGCCAGGTCGCTCTTGGCGTCGGCGTCGCTGTCCGCGGTGGAGACGCCGCTGTCGACGCCCGCGCCGGCGCCGGCGCCCGCGGGGGGCGGCCCGCGTCGCGGGCGTCGCGGCGTCCGGCGCGCCGCCCCAACCCGTTGGCGACCCGCCCGCCTTCCGCTTCCGCTGCGGCTGCTCCTCCTCCTCCGCCTTCCGTTCGCCCGAAGAGCGCTCTGCAGCCGCTCGAGGAGGTGGAGCGCCGGCGACTGCCGCCGCTGCGCTTCCGAGCAACCTGTGATTCCGGTCCGCGTCAACCTTCACGCGCCGCCCGCCCGCACCGTCACTGAAATGAGTCCTGAAGGAACCGGGACACTCGAAAGTTACGTGAGCTGATTCTGGAGTCGAAAGTCAGTCAAAGAGATTTCTGAGATTGTGGTCGGTGTAGTTCCGGATGAATAACCGACTATTGAATGTAACTATCAACCATTTCAAATCACTACACATTCACTTCACACTTTCGTGGAAAATATATTTTATTTCTCTGAACAATGCACTTTTAAAACAATTTAATATTCTTTTACACACGCGTCAATTCTTTTTTTTACCCTCAAGATTATTAGACACGTGTGGGCTGTTTACACAAATAACAGTACTCGTTGTCTGTAGAATTGCGATGGCCTTTGCCTCTTTAACTTGCAGTTAACTAACACTTTTTCGCACTAGCACAAAATCAACACCAATCAGATTCGTTATTCAAGAAGGGAATCACGGCTCGGCAGGAACGTCAACTCACTTGTCCCGCGCCAATGACCACAGTAATCACGCTTTTGGATGATTGGTCACCACAGATGCTGACTTCGTCAGGGAGTTGAATGCAGGTGAACTCCACTCGCTACTGCTTCCTAGATCCTGGAAATTCGAATTAGTATCCACTTTCTTGGATAATTGGACGTATTTTGTTGGCACAGTAACCGATTTTACCAGGACATTTGCAATGGTAGCGTTCCTTCAGGTCTTCTCGCTTCTACCTCAAGTTTCCTCCGTGTTGTCTCCAAATTCAAAGATATTTGACTACAGTAATCTGTCTATCACTACTGTAATACTGTTTGTCTTGTATGATTGCGCGTAGTAGTCAGTACAGCAGCAGAATTCACCAGGTCGTTTGCAGCGGGTACGATCCTTCAGGTCTGCTCTCTGGTGCATCCAATTTAGCTCCCTGATCCCTCCAAATTCCGGAAGATTTGACAGCCGTAATGACCGTGTCGAATGGCTGCAGGTAGTTGCAAGCACAGCAGCCGAACGCACCCGGCCGTCGAGCGCGTGCGTGCAGGGTCCGGGAGCGCGTGCGCGAGCGGCGCTGCGCCGGGGCGGTCGCGGGTTCGAGGCGCGGAGCCGGAGCGACGCGGGTGCCTGCGCGCGGTGGGGCGGCACAGGCTGTGGCTGCGACGGGCGGGCGCCTCGTCGCTTGCGGCACGTGCCACCTCCGCTGCCACCGCCTCCGCCCCGCTGCCGCCGGGCGTCGCCGCTCACGACCTTTCCCTGCGAGAGCTTCACCTGAAACAACGCGGCAACGCCAAGGCTTATGCAATGCCCCGCCTCCTCTTCCCCGCCCGGTGAGCTACGCTGACAGCGACACCGTTGCCGGCGACGGTAACGCCCGACAACGGCTTCGGCGAGGGGAATCTCCGAGCGCTGGAATCTGGGTCAGGAAATGGATCCTGTGATTTCTAGGCAATAACCATTAAATGTATTTATCTTCGTTTTCCTGCAAACGAGATCCATCCAATTCTACCCGGATCTTGTCATATTTTTAATAATTAAATAGTTTAAACATTACGATTTCTGAAAAAGAAATAGTCAGTTCTGTAGTAAGACCTAAATCCAGCTGAGAAGAACGTTTAAAAACTCAGCGTTGTCTTGATACAGATGACACTGTTCAATGTCTACTCACTGCAGTTTGAAATGAAGAAAATATTATTTTTTTCATTACGCAAGTGTTCCAATTTGAAAGTGTTATTTTTATTCATGAAAAAATATTCACTAAAAGAGTGAGTTAGCGAAAACGTATACTATCAGAAATCTTACAGAATACCATCACCGATATAGACCAGGGTATTTACGATATTCATCAAAACATTTTTGTACATTTGAGAAATGTCCAAAATCATTTGTTGTTTCAAGGACAACTAAATTTAAAAGTTAATTGAATTACAGTCGTATACTATCAGAAATCTTACAGAACGAAAAATCACAAAAGGTTTGAAAACTTACTCCATGTTAATGCCATCAATACAGTCCAAACATCGTACACACCTACCGTCGTTTAATTGAATTACGATGTGCGCATTATTTGAATATGTGTATACTTTATATTTATATAACATTAAATAGTTTAAAAGTGCTAAAAATCTAGCCGTTCAATAGAATATTTATGTGTGACATAAAACTTCATTCCGAATAATTTGAATTTTATAAAAAAACCAAATCCCTAATTAACATATTTTCTCCGTTACTTCGATGAAGACTGAAATTCGAGGTTAAAAAACACGAAGATTGCAAAATCGTCGGCAGAAGGCGAGTCGGTGCCATTCGCCACTTGATGAGTTGCTCCCGCACAAAAAGGCCCGAGACGGCGACGGATGCGTTCGCCGCGCAACGCGGTTCAAGGAAGGCGAGTGGGCGAGTGGCGCTGGCATTTGGTCGGCCTTCTCCACAAGTGCCTCCTCACTCTCCCCGGATAACGGGCGACGGCCCTACACGATCAGACGAGCAGGGAAAGCGGAGGGACAGATGGATGTGTTTCAAGGAGAGCGATGTGCGGATTGCGAAAAAGAAGAATCTTTCTCCGCAGAAGCCGCACCACTGGTCGGGCGAGTTTTCCGTGGTTTCTCCGTTCAATACCAGACGAATGCCGCAGCAGTGCCCTAACGAACGGACAGTAGACAATGTTCTATCTTTCCTTCCTCTTCCTTATCTTATTCTTACCTCTTACTTACACACACTTACACTCAATGTACTACACTACCACACGTGCCTAGAAGATCAATCGGAGTTTGTCCCTGCTGGTGGAAATACCTGGTTGAAGAAAACCCGCAAATTGGCGAGTATGTCCACGCCGGACTTCACCATCCAGCGAGGGAAGATCACCGCCACCTCTCGCGATGCAAACTTGCGCTACACTTACGAGAATAATGAACAAATCCGTTGACGCGCCCGGAATCATTACTCAGTCAATCTGGTCAGACACGGGTCTGACAACCGCGTACATGCGGAATTGCCGAAGACTTTCTAGACCATCGGGGATGAGCCATTGGGATACTGGGAATCAGCTCATTGCCTAACCATCAGAATGGAAGTAAAGAAACGTTGGGGAAGAATAAAACTAGCAAGGTCCATGGTGCTTTGTTCAGGGTACTACTTCGTCATTCGTCGGGCAATGTTGAGTGGAGTATGCAAACGATCGATTAGAGAACCCTATGTGGCAGCGACTTACAGTAGTAGGCGTCGAAAATCCACCATCGTCAGAATTCGAACCTTCCCGACCCACGAAACTTGAAATGCAGACTCTCAACTTCATACGTTAACTCATCTGATACGTTAATAATGTATTGTTTATAACAGATATCATAAATATAGTATTAATGATTGAATCTTTGAATTTACGTTTAGATTTGTATAGATCAAAGCTTAGAACTGAATACCCCAGAGAACGTTTTTCAAAAGAGAACAATGTTTTCAATGATCGCCTTTACTTATTTTGGTTTCCATTCACTGCATGTCAAGCGTAGGATTGTGAGTGGCATTCAATTGGAAATATTAAATCTGAAACCTGCGTTCAACACGCTCATTTCCGAGAGGGTTCGAACCTTCAATCACTTGTGTTTAGATTCTTTCTCATTTCTACAGTTTATTTATTGACCTTTCAGTAAAGTAATATGCGTGTGCAGAAACGAGTATTACAGTCGACTCATGTTACAGTGTACCTCCGGAGAAACATTTTTAATTCACTACATCAGAGGCTCACTTTATTCACAATCCCAAGATATACGATACAGTTTTGCAACTATGACTGGCTTTACTATTGCTGAAGTATTACAATAAAATATGCAATCGCTGTGATTGTAAAATTTCAATAGTTTTTTAAACGTTTCATACTCCTACATTGTCCACATACTCTAAATATATTACACCGGGAGCGGTAGCTCAGTGCATCAACTGATGTCACTGCAGCGCCTCTGACCGGGAGGTCCTAGGTTCGAGTCCTGTCGGCGCCAGAATTTTCGACACTAGCTTTTCAGCTAGGTCTGATGCTCTGATCGGTAGTTTTCCGTGGTTTATCCGATCAACACCAGGCGAATGCCGGAGAAGTACCTTACAAACGGGCCACGGACAGCGCGCGATCTGTCCTTCCCATTCCTTGTCCTATCATCTCCCCTTTACACACACACTTACACTAACCTGCACTACGCTACCACTTATCCCGGGAGACCGGTCGGGAGCTTAGAGCTGGTTGGGGCGGTGCGCCGGTGGTGGGAGAGTCCTGGTTAGGGGGAAACCCACTAGCCGACGGTAGGTCGGCGCCGGATCTCGCCATCCAGCGGGGGAAGATCGCCGCCATCTCCCGAGAAAAAACATGCACTACACTAACGGGACTAATGACCGAAGCAGTTGACGCGCCCGGAAACACGGAAAAATCCAATCAATCTACTGCAATCTTATCTCTTTTCAATGACTTTTGCAATAGAAGCATTTCTCTATTTTTGTATCTTATTCATTACTCTTGTTTTCTTCTGTTTTAAGACCCTTTATGACATTCACGATGATCTAGGTTGATCTTATTTCACTAGTTTTGAACTTACGGTCCGCGACCATGAAGTCTTCGGGCTGTACAAACCGCCTCTGATAAGTTAAATCAATTCTCTCAATGGTAGGATTCTCTCAGTCTCTTTTACTTACCATAAGTGTTACAAAAATAATTCGCAATAACCTCTACCCGCAGACCCTTAGAGTCAGATATTTCAGAACAATGCTTTGAGAAATTGTCATTAATGCCATCAAACAGTTATTCCCATTCATCAAATAACATAAATAGTGAATTTGGCTCAAACAAATTAAATAATTTGGAATTAATATATTTGTTTTCAATTTTAAATTGCAGTTCGTGCGTAATTCTCCCTTAAAACATTCATATATCTGCATTTTCTTTGGATAATATGTATGCTAACATTCTTTAATACCTAATGTATTTTAGACATCAAGGAAAGAAAATATTTTTTTCCGAATTTCTCTCTATCTCTGAGATAATTAAGATAAATGTTTGAACAAGCACAGATTACATTCTCAATTTTTGCTCCTCCTGCTGGCCTACTTGATTTGCTAACAGATACGTTCATACGAACAATACACCAGCTTAGAAGGCACAAATCGCAATGTGTAAATGATGAGATATTGAAATGGTTCAGTCCGCGTACAAGGTAATCTAATTCGACGAGATATTCATTATTTAGCGCCAGATCATATAATTTGTATATTTTTCTATTTTTACCTCGATTTTAGTAACTCTTTATGTTTTACATGTTGGATAATTCTTTGTCATAGCCAATAAACTCTTTGAATTAAAGTTATTTGTTAAAAATGATATTTTCGAGTAGTAGATCTTCTAGATTCTCACACGTTGGGAGCAAAAATGATAGCTAAAAAAAGAGAACCAAAAAACAATTTTGTCCAGGATGATAAGGGCGATATTTTGGCCATTCGCGTTCCATTACGTATGCTTCACTTATTCTTCCATTGAAAGGGGGAAAACAAAAGTAACTTCAACAGAACTGTGTTTATTAATAATACTTACTTAATAAATTTTAATAAAAACGCTCTGATTTCATAAGCGAGAGTGTTCAGAAAATGCATCTGATACATTATTTTATTAATACATCATTTCTAAACTTCAAGTAATATTCATTCGTATTGAAAATCGTATACATCATTATTATGCATTTATGAAAGTAAAACAGATTAAAGTCAGTTTGATTTATAACAAACTGACACACATCAAACTTCTTAGACCACTTTATACAAAAACGTAATATCAACAGCTGCGACACCTACATTTCGAGACCCACTCTCCCCATGTAATCCTATTAATTGGGTGAAATGTTACAATCACATTAGGTGGAACAAAACACATATTTCCCGTGACAGCAGCCACATCATTCCCATTGGAGAATGCACACAGGCGCCCTGACTCGCCGAGGAGGCGGCGTGCGAGAGCGGAGCGGTGGCGCTAACGAAGCCAATTGTCGCGCAGCAGGGCGCCACGCCACGCCGAGCTCCTTCTGCGCACCGCCATTCCCCGCCCCACCTCGCATCGCCCGCCCCTCCCCGCCTCACCCCGCCCCGCCCCACCCTGCCCCGCCCCGCCCCACCCTGCCCCGCCCAACCCTGCCCCGCCCAACCCTCCCGCCCAACCTCGTCCCGCCCAACCCGCCCCGCCCAACCCCCCCGCCCAACCCGCCCCGCCCAACCCCGCCCGCCCAACCCGCCCCGCCCAACCCCGTCCCCCCCGCCCCGGGCCGCGTTAGCCTCCACCCGGGTGCTGGCGCTCCCCGCCAGCCCACGCCTCCTGACGCCGTGGCGTAACAGGCCTTTAGGAGTCAAAGGACGTTGGACGTGTCTTTAATATTTCTATTCGTCGAATCTCCGAGAAGATTGTGAAAGTGGCGTCTTATTCAGTTTTTTCTTTCTTTTTACTGGAAGGAAGACATTAGGTTGTATGAGAACAGACTCTACAGTGAAGATTAATCGTGTGGATGAAATGTATTCTTGCGAACAATTCTAACTTTCTATTGGGATTCATGTTTTCACATTCAGTAATTGGACAATATTATCGCTCCTATTTGCGACAATTCAATCAATTTAATTTATCAATTATTGAATTTTTTAATACAATTAAGTTAAAATCACATTGTAAGATTTATGTATCAGTACTTTTTAGAAGACTAGATATTGAGACATGTAATTCCTAGCCTCTTCCTAGATGAAAATTTTAGTTGTAGACGGCTTCCAGCAATCGCTTACGTCTTTTTCGTAATAATTACTTGTGAATGGCAGGACAGTGCATTAAGAAACTGTGATGTGCTTCTATTGCTATATTATCCACAAGATCATCTAGAAAAGACGACAGGAGTTTTGGTACCGATGTCAGATCAACCTCCGTGGAGGATTGTAATATATGAGAAAGAGAAGAAGCACAGGAACAAAAACTAGAGCATTTCTTGTTATTCTTTCTATATATTTAAATTAAATTTCTGAAATTATGTATCCTTCACTGATTTCCACCAAGGGATTCTTCATGTCTCAAAAATCCATTTGCGGGATTTTTTAAATTAAATTTCTGGAAATTGGAATCCTTCACTTGCGTCCTGTCGCGGATTCTCGAGGCGGTATCATTGCCTTATAGCAGAGCTACAGTAATAGAAGGATGAATCTCGATGCGCGTTTGTTTGTGAGTGTACCTCAAGTTGCCAAAACGACGCGATGATACATTACACAGCATATCTTCTTCTTTCTAGATTTTTTTCCAGCCGACAGCCGGTTACCCTTTACGTCCCGATGGGACGCATATTCGACCATACACTAGACACCAACACACTTGCGGGCTCCTCTGATCTGGGGTCAGCAGAACGCGAGGCCCTCCGCGACAACGCATACATACAAATACAAGGGACAAACAACCATGCCCAAGGCGGGACTCGAACCCGCGACCCTTCGAACCGAAGCACTGAGTCGGTACTTGCTCTTAGCCACCTCGGCCATCCAGGTCGGCTACACAGCATATCAAATAGCGTATAAATCCCAAGAGTGACTGTTCAATGTGGCGCAGGGGCTCGTAGGCAAACTTCGCGTGCGAAGTGTTCTTGCGATTTAGTTATATCTTTGCCTGGTCTCTTTGTAAATTTATTGCTCGACGTGCTTTTGCGATTTTTGTGGCATGTGATAATTAACAATAATAGAGTGTACTAGGTAGTAAATGACCTGCAAAAACCGTAAATACGTTCATTTTAGATAATAATGCGTAATGAAAATACATAGATCTTCAAGAAACTTTCAAGGAATGCGAAATTTCACTCGTCACAAAACCAAGACATTTCTTTATTCATTTAAAAAAATATAGCAAGAAGTTCTGTAAAGTTGTTTATGATCGTAATAATTATTGCAAAGTAGTGCTTATAACTTAATGCTAGACGCCTTCAGCAACGCTTGGCAACATCAGGAACTACGTAACCAATTGTGCATCGTCATTCACCCGCCTATTTTTACCTCCAGCTCTGGCAGGTGGTGTGAGCGAGTTGGAGGCGTATGGGGCGGAGTTTTGTGGAGGAGCTGAAAGGGTTGCGGGCGCCGGTGCATTGGCCGCCCTGCCCTGCCGTGCGTCGAGTGAGAGGGAGAGAGAGAGAGTGCTGCCTTCCCACAGCGCCAGCCAGAGGCTGCTGCTCCACTTCTCCAGCGGCGACCCAGTCAGTGCGCGCGGGGTGCGGGCGGGAGCTCAGGCGCCGCGGCGGCGAACGGCTCAGCCTCATGGACGCGGACTCTCGAGACTTCTACTTTAACTTCAAGAAATTCGCTTCACCAAAATCAAATTTCAAATACCAATACCCTACACCAAACACCAATACCTATGGAGCGCAGGCGAGTTGGCTCTCGGATTCGTCGTGGCAGTGGCTCGATACTCTGGGCAAAGAGGAGGGAACTTGTTCCCGGCGCATGTGAGTAGCGCATTGTTTTGACTCCGGTACTAGCCTGGATAGCTAGTAGCTCTGAGCTGGCAGGGCGGCCCGACCCAGGCATTGTATGGGGAGGTTGCCGTGAGGGTCAACTGCGTTCTGGCGGGACCCAGATACCAGCCCAAAGGCGTGCTTGTGCGCCTGCGGGGGGTGAGGATAAGAGGCTAGCGCCTAAGTGCCCACCCCATGGTTAATCCCCCTGGTAAAGGAGAAGTGTGTAACGGTAGACAATACACTACCAATACACTAGAGCACATTAAGAAAAGTAGTCCATTTTTCCACGACGCACCTGTAAAGTGGTTCATATTAATGGTGTTTACTTGATGTGGCAAGTGAAAAATTACATTCCCTCTAATGTGAAAGATACTGAAGTGGCAAGAATTTGTCATGCTCTTTAGTAAAATAAAATCAATCTCTCTACCGCAAATTAGCTCAATGTTTGAGGACGACCATCAAATCAAAAATCTGTTTCCTATCAATTTAGTTAAAAAGAATTAGAATGCCTTTTCTCCCTCCGTCGTTTCTAGATTTAAAGCGTGTTGCAAAATTACAGTGAAGGAAAGAGAACAACATCAGGAAATGTCAATATGTATGTACTTGTCATGTGACGGTCGACAAAAGGCATAAAATACGGGAAATTCTGACAATGTGAGAGTAGGAAATTGAGACACCTTCTTAACAAATCTTTCACCAATCGCGATTACGTTCGTCGAAACTCGGTTTTGTCACCTATACGGGGTCGAAAGAGAAACTTCTTGTGGTCTCACTTACACAGAAAACCATTTTAACTGCTACTCTGTGTTAGGTAGTTTTCAGGGATTGAAACTTTGGGAGAGAGATGTAACAGTCAGCAACACTCAGTATCTACGTTATTTGCTGGGACGTTTTCGAGTCTCACTGTTAATTGTCGGCCTACAATGTTTTTCAAAATTTCAGCTCAATGAGAAATTTCTCTGAATCTTAATAATTTGTATACGCTTATTTTAAATATAAAAATCGTTTTCTTCTCGATGCCATATTTTTATTGTAATTTGAATTATTGAATTTCAGTTATTAGCAGTAACTCAACTTTAGGAACGGGGTGTGATCAGCCAGCACACAGACTGAACCTGTACACCAAAGCAAAGGAATTGTTGTAAATGCTGAGAAGTCATTGAAAAATTCATGTACTTTAATTTAGAACGTGCGTTTTGTTTATTTATAGTAGGATTATGTCCTCAGTATTCTTTTAAGTTTGTTATTAACATGGATTTTTTTGTCCTTCATATTTCATTATGTCTACAAAAAAAACGTCGATGTGTAAACAGTCCTGACAAATTTTGCTTTGTGTGTGGGTATTTTTTCCTAATTCGTCAATGGGTCAATATAACATCATTTATGATACGCTTTTATAAAGTATATAAAGTATACTTTGATCATACTCTTGGCGATCAAGACAAGAATTGGCCCAAGGAAATGCTAGGCGATTGGACGAAATGGAAACGTAGGGGTTTACGTTTTGAATTCACGTGACCTGAAGAAAAGCAAGAGACCCTTCTATTTTTCAAGATCAAAGCGCGTGTGTTCCAAGGACGCCAGATTCAAGTACTCGCAAAAGATAAATAATTTTGCAGAAAAAATAAAGAAGGAATGCGCTGCCTGGAAACCATTTGTCTTGGTCGTGGAAAATTTTCCAGGAAATAAAAAGTCTGCTAACTGTGATAATCTCGTAGCTAAAATGTTGTATTTCAAGATAAGAGATGTAACATGAAATTCATTCCCTTTGCAGTTGTTTAGGAGAAGTAAGTACCAAGCAAAGTGAGGAGTTTCACCAGGACCTCAAGACTATGGAAGAACGCTAGATGGGATAAAAATGTTAGCGAACTACTGCTGGAGCATTAAAAGAGAATACCTTGAAAGAACCTACGTAACGGGAAACGGAACAGCTTGAAAGGCAAGTGTCTGCCTTAATAATTTAACTCAACTTTTACTGCCCCATAGTATTACCTACAAACGTATTTTATAACGACCACTTTTATAGAATCTGACCGTTTTATATTTTTTACCTATGTCATTTTTTAGCAATAAAGAAATGTATACTTTTTAAATTAATTTTAAATATCTAATTTAAAAAGTTTAATCGAGTATTTCTCTCCACTCACTACGACATCAAAAGAAATGAAATATTGAAATTTGTACATATGTCGATTGCAAAAGTTTCCAAACAACGAACTTCAGACCTGAAATCAACGTCTCCAGATTATCTAATAATAGCTGTTGATAGCAATGATTTTTTTTACCAAGCTTCATTCCGAGAGTTATATGTCATATACATCTAACCAGTCGTGATTTTTTATTCTTGTTATTGAGGTTGAATACTTGCTATGTATTTGCTGGATAATTACTTCGTCATATCATCATATCATTCTTGTTTATTTCTTTAAGGTCGCTTTTAACTACTAGGTCATGTAGATAACCACTTTGCTAGTTTACATTGAGGTAACAGTTGGGGACACGACATCTAAGCACAACACAAGCACCCTCAAACATGCATGCACGAGGCGGCATTCGAACCCGCGACTCTTCGAGCAACATCCTTGTAGATTGTAACATACGGAAATGGAGATTTTGGTCCGCTATTAATTCTAAGAAATATCTACATACTTCATGATAAAAGAACATGCAGAGTATTTTTTAGCGTAAAGTACTTCAATTGTGTGAATCATCTCTCCAAACGACGGTATTCACATTTTCTTTGTGCATTTTCATTTTACTACAATTGGTGTATTGCCTCGAATCATATGTGTCCCAGTGAGTTTGCAGAAAGCGTCGTAACGTTTTCCTGCCATTATATAGGATGAGCCACAAAGCAAATCCTTTCTAATTTAACACATTTTTTCGTTAGAAATCTAGGATGTGTTCTTCTGAAAGGGCATATATAACAGATACGCAACATATGTCATTCAGAAAACGCTTCACCACTGTGTTGTCAATGGAAATAAAAGAAAACTAACAATCGTTAAACGAGATTCTGTACAATAAATACGTAGGTATAAAATTGGACATACTCAAGGCATTTTCTCGACGTATTTCAACTCTTCTTCTTTCGCTTTTACCCAATGAATGTTCAGAGGTTTTAGAGGTGTAAGCTAAGAGTAGGTTGAAACTTCGTTACATTTTATGCTCCAAATTCCCTTTTGGCAAAACATATTCTTCATTAACACACCACGGAGTTGAAGTACATAAGTTTTATATTTTTGTTGCTATTTTTGTTTTTATGATGGTGGGAGTCTCATAGACCGCTCAGACTTAAGGAATATGAGTCAGAGAAAAAGCAGTTTCAGCACTTAAGATGTGTGTGCGTAATATGGTAGAGAACTCATTTTACACAATTACGCGCCAAATAAAAACATGTATTTCTAACTAGTGTTTAATAGCAAATTGTATTAATACATTGTGTTGTAATATTAATTTTCTGGCAGTACATTAGACCTCTGGCTTTATTTTCCCTTGGAACGTTTTGATGAACATATTTTCATGGTCTTATTAAGTCATAGTCGTTGATGAGGCCATAGTTGTAATCACGTTACTCATTGTGAACGCTACTCAAAATAGTACAGAATTAAGTGAAATGTATTTTAGATAATATAGGTAACAGCATTGACACTGTTTTAGACATTCGTTTAAATAAGAACTTCCGGAATGGCTCCACACAAGCCTCTATACTCATGGAGCATGTAGAGGTGACTAGATGGGGCTTATAATTAGAATTAGAATTTAAGAATTTGTGCGTGGCGAGCGTATAAAGCAAGCTGATTATAAATCAATGAGATTTCTTCGTCTTAGAGCAGGTATCAGTCTTCTTCCGATCAAATGGATCATGACACGACTTTAAAAGTTTTTTCATTTAAATTTTAATAAAATCTTTCAATTAAACTTACTGATTTCTTATAGAATCTTCATCAAAAGATACATCCACAGGCCTAGCGCTTTCCCCTATTGAAATACAAAGCTTCTGTTTGAATCTTTCATACAAATTAAATTATATTCTGAATGCCAGTCGCGCTTCCTCCACTGAAATGCATGAAAGGGGACACCGGATGTGCATGCAGACAAAGGAGAGACGGAGCCCATTAAATAGTGAGAATGCTTCGACCTGAATAGCGATTCTGAGAAATGGGCGCACATGTTACGTGCAAAAAAAGACAGCAAACGCTAAACGGTGGCAATTTCACCTATCCGCGACACCTGTAAACTAGTCATCTTTCCAAAACGGCAATAATGTCTTAAGGCAATTATAACAAGGTTATTGTCTTTCTTTCTTTCTTTCTTTACAACTCACTTAATGCAAACTATTATATATGAAAATTATGTGTTACATTTTGGAGCTTTTATAATTTTTTTAAATCGCTATAATTTTTTAGAGGCGAAGCTTACTGTTTAAATAATTTATGTTAATTGAATTATCTATCAAAAGCTATTACAAAGTGGAATATTTCCGTCCAATTTACTTGCAATTACCTCATCTCTTTAAAATAGCGAAGAGATTGAAGATATTAAAGAATTCGTCTTGGCAGAATAAAATTTGTAAGTTAGAATGTATTGTAATATATCTCATCCACCTGAAATAAGTGTTACATACGAGTTCCATTCGCTCGTCGAGTTAATAAGAACACATGTATGCATGCTCGTGAGAAATAATATCAAGTTTTCTTGTGAAAGTTACTCATCTGAATATAATGTTTTTACAACTAACGGTTTTGTGTCATATTCAACGCCTCTTTCTAAGGAATGATATTCGAAAAAAATAACTAGAAAAATTAATAAAATGGAATAAAAAGTAATATTTTGAGTTTAAATGGGACTATGTAGTTTCAAAAATAGTATAAATTGGCAATATAGTATCTTTGAGCCATAATGCAGTGTTTCAAATACTGCGAATGAGGGAAAACAAATTCAAACCTTTTGGACCTCGTAAGTTTTTTAAATAGTTTTTATAATCCTTGTTCGACAATATTATGTATTTCAAGGGTTTTTAAGTTATATAGGATGCAACAATACAATGTTTGAAAATAATAATATTAGAAACTAACAACTAAGGATATCCAGGAAGGGTCCTTCAGAAAAATACAATATTTGGATTAAAAAAGTAAATATTGAATTGAATTTAGGAATGTTTGAACCTGCTTTACAGCTAATTAAGGAGGATGTAGTAGGTCTTTAGAATATTTTGATTTGATTCGTGGAAAAAGATTGACAGTTTTACCTAGAGTGTACAAGGAGTGGCTGGGCAAGATGAAAGAGAATTGTAGTAATAGGAAGAAAGTTTTAGAATCCATGTTTTTAGGACCTCGTAAAAGTATTACCGGATCTAATTGTTGTGCTTGTATTCTTATTTTTTCTTGAATTCATTTATCACGATATTAAAATTATTAAAAATGTTGATTCGAGAAGAAATTAATACATTTATGTCCTTTACACATCTCAGATGGACAGAAAATTCCATTTTCTTCAATTGAAAATCAGACATTTTTAATGCATACCCTTACCGTGAGTTTTCTGATACAAAGGTATAAAGGTATCAGGACATCTTTCTACGAGAAAATTGTTTTCCACATAAATCTCAATAATAATAATAATAATAATAATAATAATAATAATAATAATAATAATAATAATAATAATAATAATAACGTTCCTCGGTGGAGTGGCTTTTGGAGAAACAAATATATCCTGAGACCGAGGGTTTTATAATATCAATTCAAGACAGAGTTATCAAGACCAGAAACAATCGAAAGTATTGTTTAAAAGAAGATGTGGTAGATAAATGTAAAAAGTGTGGAGCTGTAGGAAAAACTATAAAACACATCACAGCTGCATTCTCTTCCCTCTCAGACAGTGCTTACTTAGGAAGGCATAATCAAGTTGCGAAAATCGTGCACAGGGCAATTGCAATAGAGCATCAATTATCGGATGAATCGACACCGCCGTTCTATAAGTACACCCCTCCTCCAGTGCTGGAAACAAGTTCCACCCTTTTTGTACTGGGACAGATCAGTTTTAACTGATCGTACTGTTGATTACAATAGGCCAGATATTCTCCTTATAGATAAAAAGAAGAAAGAAAGAGGAATAATAGAAAACGCAGTACCATTATCCCACAACATCAAACAGAAAGAAATAGAAAAAATTTCGAAGTATGAAAACATCTCTTACGAACTAAAACATGTTTGGAAATTAAATGCTACCAAAACATACCCACTCGTGATATCGGCGGAAGGCCTGGTCAGTAAAAACTTCCTTAAAAACGTAACAGAACTTAAACTACCCAAAAACGTTCTGAACATGGGACAGCGCGCAGTTTTGTTGCAAACAGCCCATATCGTAAGTGAATTTTAATCTTAAGTCCAGAAAAAATGAAGTTCTTCTTCGACTGAACCTGTAAAGGAAACAGCGCAAAAATAGTTCGAATAATAATAATAATAATAATAATAATAATAATAATAATTTGATTTACATTTTATAAAACAATCAGTGGAGACTAGTAAACCAGAAATCGTTTCTGTGAAAGTAATTATTGTAAAAATAGTTCGAAACCTAATAGGGAAGTTGTGATCAGAAGTAATACTAATTCTGTCATGACGGTGGGATAAATAACTTATTGCACAAACCTGCTTGATTCTGAGTTTCTTAGCCAACCATCAACAAATGTGTCAGCAAGAAATTCTATTCCAAAATAATTGCTTCTAGCTACTCAAATTATTTGGGATAAATGAAATTAATCCTCATGACATTCTGGCGCAGTAGTAGCGGTCTCGCAAATGAAGTAATGAAGCCTGGAAGGTCCTACAATGAACACACCAAGCAAGGCGGAGATTAAATCAGTATTTTAAACCTTGAGCCAAGGGCCACGCGCGATCCTCACTTCTCCTTCTTAGCATTCCTTCAATCCTTAAAATCGGGGGATGGCCTCTTCGTCTATATGAGGTGTGAATTAGTGGAGTAAGTAGTTTAGTATACTGGATTTGAAAGTCCTACCCGCAGTTGTACGAACGCTCAGATGTCTGCCGTGTGTCGGAGAGAGAAATGGGGGGGCTGGCTGCACCGCAAGTATTGTATTGTGTTTGTACATGTATTCAATAAATAGCCTTTTCAACTGCGTGCATGGATTATTCAGTCCCTACTTCGACACCATATCCTCAAATAGCACCTGCCTCTAATTTAAAAAGACTCACAGACATGGATGCAGGACTCCAAATGGCCAGTATCGCCACCTGAGAAAGAGATGGAGAAAGAGAGGGGAGATATATTGAAAAAAGATATACAGGACGAGTCATTTCAGTATATAAAATAATACGCCAACATAATATTCATAATTAACCACCATAATTATATAAACAAATGTATCGCTTTTGTTTAAAACACCTCGTTTCTGCACAACAGTTTTTTGACGAGTTTTTCTCCTATAACTTCCAGAAAGTTGTGCTTTTAGTGAGCCGAAGTGCCGAGAATATCGCCTAAGAAAAATTCTACTTTTTTCGAGTAAAAAAAGAAAGAAAATTACAAATTTATGAATTGGCGGAAATCGACTGCAAATTACAACAGCGCTGTATCTCGCACGGACATGAGATCTGCCCGATTTTAGGTCGTCAGTTTCTTAGCCCAACAGCCGGCCGCCAAAATTGCAGAACACTCATTACTCGACCTCCCGAATACACAACAGTTCTCCATGTTTTGGCGCATAAAGTCCCGGTGCTGTACAGGTTGTGACGCATTGAAATGAGCCTGCCTTTCAATATTGACTTGTTCCTCCCACACGTCTCCCAATAAAGTCCTTTGCGGAGCGAACTCGCCACCGGTGCTCGTCAAGATGACGTGCGGGGCATGCGCGCGTGAGATGTGCATGCGGGACGTGTGCAAGCGTAGATTGTAGCGCCATCTGAGAAAGGGAGGAAGAGACGAAACAGAGAGATTGAAAGGAAGGAGAGATACACTAACTTACAACCACCTGGTGAATACGATTGAAAATGTACAAATCTGCCTTTCAAGATTAAGTCGAACCTTGCGTACTTCGATTGCAACCCTTCGTGCAGCTGAGGTGCCACCGGTCCTCGACAAAATGACACGCAGTGCATGCGTGCGTGAGAAGTGCATGTGGGACGCGTGCAAGCGTAGATCGTAGCGGCATCTGAGAAAGAAAGAAACGGTTAGAGAGATTCAAAGAAAGGAGAGATATACTAACTTACAACGACCTGATGAATACGAATGAAAGTGTACAAATCTGCCTTTCAAGGTTAACTCGAACCTCGAGTACTTCGATTGCGAACCTTCGCGCAGCTGAAGCGCCACTGGTGCTCGTCAAGATGACGTGCGGTGCATGCGTATGTGAAAAGCGCATGTGGGACGCGTGCAAGCGTAAATTGTAGTGCCATCTGAGAAAGGAAGAGAAGGGTAGAAAGATTGGAAGGAAAGAGAAATATAATAACTTACAACCCCCTGGTGAATACGAATGAAAATTTACCAATCTGTCTTTCAAGGTTAAGTCGGACCTCGCGCACTTTGATTGCGGACCTTCGCTGAGCTCACCCGCCACCGATAGTTTGACGATCGGAGCATGCGTGCGTGAAGAGCGCGTGCTGGACACGTGTATGCGTAGATTGGAGCACCATCTGAGAAAGAGAGAAACTGAAAGGAAGGAAAGATACACTGACTTACGACCACCTGGTGAATACGAATGAAAATGTACAAATCTGCCATTCAAGGTGAAGTCGAACCTCGCGCACTTCGATTGCGAACCGTCGCGCAGCTGAAGCGCCGTCCAATTGTTCCACAAACGATGACGCGCGTAGCGTGCGTGCGTGTGGGGCGCGTGCCGGGCGCGTGCGAGTGCCGCGACGCGGGACGCACGTGAACCGGGCGAGCGGTGCACCTGCGTGGGAGGCGGGGCGCGAGGCGGAGGGGAGGGCGGGGATGCGTGCAGTGCTCGTGGTTTGCCAAGCCGTCGCTATCGCGTTGAATCGACTAGCAAGTAGAGTGATACGCAAAGGCGTCCCTTCCTGCTGTTGGCGTGCGCCGACATGCTGCGATCGTTTAAAAAGTTAACAAAGGCTGATAGTTTCCTCGAAGGAAATAAGATATAATAAAAAGATTTTTTTATTTATTTATTTATTTTACGGCAAAAAACAGTTAAAAACTGCGTATGACGTGCTATGGGGAAAAGCGAATTGTGTGCACATTTTCAAAATTCTGTGATCCCTACACTAAGTCATATACTACTTAAATTTTGAATTTTTGAAAGGGAGAAAAAACTCCATGTAATAAAATCTATTTCAAGGATAAACAAGCAATAAATTTTGAATTTTGAAAGGTAGAAAAAACTCTCATGTAATAAATCTATATTCAAAGATAAATAAGCAATAAATTTTACTTAATTACTAAATTTATTACTTCCTGCCGCGACAACATGGAAACGATAATTTGAATAATTGTATTTCCCACTGAATTCTAGAAGACGTGCACAGAAAATGAAGTTACATTTATGTCCAGAAGCAAAACAAGGGGCCATCTCAGCATTTGCTCAATGGATCAGGGAAACTGGATGAAAAACCTGATCGAGATGGGGGTCATTGTCAAGATAATACAATTACTGTTTCACATCGCCGCAACGCATCCAATTCCGCACAACGTATAGTTTTCAGTTAGAGTTGTATACAAGATGCAAACTAATAAGTGTAACATAATAAGAATGTGTGGTACAAACTAATAGAGCGTATTGGGAGACGAAGATGGTAACTTTTTTACCAATTAACCTTTCGAGGGCAAGATGGAATAACGAAGCTACATATGTGAACTTTGTCCCTGACTGAGAGGCAACTTGTCATGCACGAGTGTTTGAAAAAATAGGAAATTATTTGGCTTGCATCAGAAAGTAACCTGCTAAACAAGAGCGGATTGCATACCCGTATTTTATAATGAAAATTGGTAAGTCTTCACTTTAAAAAACGATCAAATTTGATAATTAAATCATTTATTTCAATAAGTTATTGTTTCAGCATTTGTTTTGATGTATTACTTCTTGTTTTGAAATGATGCTCTATTAGGAAATGAAGGCTACAGATATTTGAATATGAACTCATTGTTCATGTTTGTTCTTAAAAGTAGTTTTCTGTGAGTTACAAATCTGGCCGAATTATTCGACAAGCAAAAATACAACTGTATGTACTACTTTCTATTATAAAACATTTTTAAAACATGAAGTTTAACGAAAAGGTTATTTTAAAAACATTTTACGGAAATTATCAAGTTCACGCAAAATTGTATAACAATTATAATAAATCAATAAATAAAATTTTAAACGTTTTAATTAACTCAATAGCAATGCTCGTTTCAATCATTTGCAGCTCAGCTATCTTCTGCTGCTTCTATCTTCCTCTCTTTTACTGTCTTTTTAGAAGCATTCGACTACTAGAGACCAGTCAAAGAAAGTCACAAGATATAAAATATTTTGTCTACAGCTTAGAAGGGAACAAGCAAGGTGAGGTTAAACAATGTAGCTTTTAGCCAAGAAGATTTGATTTTTTAAGACTTCCGCAGTAGCGTTAATGATATTCCTCGGAGAGAAAGGTCGGATTCGTGCTGTAGGGACTGCGCGCTGCAACACCACAGATGCGCAGCATTTCGATGCTATCTTCATCTCACGAAGGAACATCATAGATATTTGAGACTGCCTATTAGAAAATTATAGAAATGATGTTACAGAATGAGAAAACGTATACCAATATGAAGCGACTTCAAAAATATAGAGCGTTTTCGGAACTCCGGCAAAAAGTTGAACCCCGTGACAGAATCAAACTGGGGGAAAACAGAACCTTGGCATGATTTTTTCGAAGTGAAATTCTTATGTCACGTAGTCCCGTAGTTCAGACTTTTAATACCATATACATTTATCATTTGAATAATTCAAAACTTGCATTGTCTCTAAAAAATTAAAAGTATAACACAACTAACATCAGAATATCCTAATACAGAGACGAATCATAGCTTACTGAAACGGTCCTGGGCGAGAACGATATGTCTACTCCAGTGATTGAAGTGATCCGCGTTTCGTTCATGGTATGTCTCTTTTCTTGGATTTCTGCAAAGGTTCAACCACAAAATTTTCTTCGTGAGAATTATTTTCTGAGAAGCCAGATGGTTATTTATTCTTTATTCCATTTAATAACCTTTTCTTTTACTTCAGAAATTACAACAAACTTCACTATGTACTTCAGAAAGTACACAGTGTCAATCCTGTCTCTCAAAATGCTAAGCTAGTTTTCATACTTCCTTCGAGGAGAAAATGTTGTCATTGATGTGTTTTAATTCTGTGAATTTTCGAAGGTATGATTATCTTTGCCCCCCCCCTTGCAGCCGCAAATTATCATCATAATTATACATAGTTCTCGTTAAAATGTAAATTATAGTAAGTTTTGATGCAAACCTAGGCTGGAAAGAAAGTGGTAAGGTTTCACTTCAAGATCAAATGTTATTAATTCTACACTTTTTGACAGCCCAAATATACATTCACTACAAACGTCCACAATTCAAATAACATTTGTTGAAAATATTTATATATTTGTTCAAAGAAATTGCATTATCGACATTGGTTAATGATCACAAATCATGTTTTTTTATGTAAAGTATATTTGATTCAGTAACCATCAGAACAGCTGTATCAGTTAAAAGCTACTGTATTCGCGGTATCTTACATAATCGAATCATTAGAGTTGGTAATAATTTCAAGTTTTCATAAAAGAATTACCAATAAATTATCTCCAGACCAATAAATTATCTCTTACAAGCCTACGACTCTAAATTATCTCCAATTTCAATGCCAATGTGGTACGTTCATTTCCAGGGCAATCAATGAAAACAACTAATAAATCTTGATTTTCAATTAATGATGAATTTCTTGAGCCCTTTTTTATTTTATTTTTAATTTGTTGAGTCTACACCTTGACGCAACGCGTCTCCAAGCCCTTAAGGTGTTGAGCGCTTTACACTGGGAGTAATCTCCATTAATGTGCTTTTATTTTTGGAGTAATCCTCCGTTAATTTCTATATTTGTGAAGTCTCGTCAAGTCGCAGTCAGTGCCTTTTATCCCTTCGGCCAGGGCTCGACGCCGTTAGATCCCGGGTTCCTGGACGGTCACCCAACCACGAACCCGCGAGTCTCGAATTCGCTTAACCTTCGTGCTATTTACAATTGGGGTATGAAGAATATATTTTCATATTGTTAAACTACATTGTGCTACTAATACATTCATTGGGGTATGAAGAATAGGAAACACAGATTTCCATAATATTGTTATACGAAATTATATTTTGCAAATGACAACCGTTAGCATTATTTTGGAACATTCTTTTAAATTTGAATTCTATAAAAAAATGTCACAAACAGAGCAATTCCTGATTGATCCAGAAAGTGCGGAATTAATTTCGGACCCAATTCATTATATTCCCAAAAATTTATTCACGTACAGAATTATTCTTTGAGTACCTTCTAATATCCGAAAAACTTCACCAAGTGTAACCCGAGAGTTACGCCAAAAGATTTAAAAAATGAATACCAAATACAAAATCAATATTAATAACCCGGAGGTCTACAAATAGATTTTCAGAAGTCAGTATTAAAAATTAATACAGAAACATAACTCTATTTATTGATTGATAACTTGCCACTATCGTAAATGCTCACTATGATTGATTGATGATTGTAATGTCGATGATGGTAGTAATGACGAGCATATTGAATATTATTGTGACGACGATGATGAATTTAATATGAGAGTTACAGAAAAGGAGCCGGGAATTCGATTTGTCCACCACATGGAATGAGCTGGGGTTCGAGACGCGACCCCAACCCTGAGGGAGAAATAATATAGTTCTAGAGTAATCCATCAATAGGCAAGTGAGGCTCGACAAACCTCCGACGGGTCGTTGTAAAACAATCGCGATAGCTTACGCGATCAATGAAGCAAGTATCAGCAACGACAGTTTTACTACCCCCGCGTGGCAGGCTCTTCCAGTCTGGTTTGCCAGTGAATGAGCTGCTAAAAAAATTGTCTTATCTCGGAAATAATGCATTGAAAACTGGTCAGCACAAACCAGACATGCAGGTCTGCGTGGATGGGGCCCAAGGGGTGCTCAAGTTAAGCTGCAGAACACCTACCGACCGACTGGCTCTAAAGGCTCAGGGAACCACCGTTGCCCCTGCAGTGTGTGAAAGGGATGTCCAGACCCGATGGTGGCGATACTACCTAAAAAAAGGTCAAATGCAGCTGCTATCTGGGGAGGAATGCTAGTGGATGACTTCTCTCCTCTGCAGTTTTCCGTAGTTTCTCCGATCAATAACAGGCGAATGCCTTAGCAGCTCAGCACTTCCATAACACATTTATCACAGACCGCGCGCGATCTTTCTTGCCTCATCCTATCCCTCTCTTCCCCTCATATTCATACACACATTTAGGTGTTCTACACTACCACTCACGGCGGGAGCTTAGACCATGTCCAGGCTGGGGTGCGGCCCCGCCGGCGGAAATACTTGGAAAAGTGACACTCCCGCAATCCGACGTGAAGGTTGACATCGGATCTCACGTTCCAGAGAGGGATGGAATATCGCCACCTCCCAAGATATAACATGCACTACACTAACCGGCAAATGGCAGTACCAGTCGACACGCCCAGTACAACCAAATAATCAATCAACCTACCGTGGTCCGGGCGCCGTCGCCTCCACTACTTCAGCGTCAACAAACTCTTGGGCACAACCACCGACAGCGGCACCGTCACCGTCACCGTCACCGTCACTGTCACCGTTCCCGTCCCGTTCACCGACGTCGCTGCGAAGCCACGTGCTCGCGCCCCCGATCCGCGTGCTGCCGGCCGTGCTGTGGCGCTGTTCGCGCCCCGGCCCGCGCGCCATCCTCCGCAGAGGAGGCGCCGGGCTTTCGCCTCGCCTCCCGTGCGAACGCCCGCCCGCACCCCGCCCACCTCGCCGCCGCCCGCGCCCCGCTGTCTAACCCACACGGGGGCGCCGCCTTCGCAAGGGCTGCTCGCTTCCTCGGCTTCCTCTCCGCCCTAACTCTATCCTGATTGATTGATTGTTAGTGATTACGGGCGCGTCAACTTCTATGGTCATTAGTCCCGTAACTGTAGAGCGTGTTTTTGCTAGGGAGGTGGCGGTGGTCTTCCCCCGCTGGAGGGCCAGATCCGGTACTGACCTACCGTCAGCTAACAGCTGTTACCGGCCTACCGTCAGCTTTCCCAATCAGGTATCTCCCACCAGCGGGGCACCGCCTCAGCCGGGTCAAGTTGTAAGTGTCCGACCGGTCTTCCGGTATGTTTTGTAGTGTAGTACGCTTTAGTGTGTGTGTGTGTGTGTGTGTGTGTGTGTGTGTGTGTGTGTGTGTAAAGGGTGAGGATAGGACAAAGAAGAGCGAGGAAAGATCGTTCACGGACCGTGGCCCGTTTGTTTAGGGTACTGCTTTCGCTTATGCCTGGTGTTGATCGGAGAAACCACGGAAAACTACCGATCAAAGCAGCCGGCCGCTAGAATTCTCCTCCAGACAGCGACCGGGATTCCAACCAGAACCTTCCGGTTAGAGGCGCTGCAGTGACATCAGTTAGAGCCACCGCTCCCGGTTTCTCCGTCCTCTTCTCCTCTTCTTTATTTTCTTTCCTCTTTTTTCCCCTCCTACCTCGCCCTTTGCCCTGCTTCTACTGTGGTTCTCCTTCGTCTTTCTCCTGCCAGGCTTTCAGCCCATTATTCTCACCCCCTCCCTCCAAAGATCTTAGAGGATTTCGATTTCCTTTCATGCCGTTGTCTACTATAAAATTCACAATTCTACGTTTTCACATGTAAGATATTCGCTCATTTCAATTTTCCCTTCTAATTCGTATTCATTCTTATTCGTAGAACTTTGTAGTAACACAAACACAACAGGAACCACAAGGTTGAGAAAAGAGGACGAAATTGTTCAGAAACGTTACATTTCAAGTGCCTAATGATTAATTGTTATTGATAATGTCTGATTTAAATAAAATTAACTTCCTATCAACTGTAATTTTTTTATAGTTAATGTTTTCTTTGCAAAAAATTAAATTTAATTACGTTTAATTAAATGTACCCTACTGCTCTAAATAATAATGTGTTAATATACATCCGAATATAATACGTGAACTGAGTACTGAGTAATGAAAGATGAATTCTCTGCACTCTTCGCATCAAAATTGGAACAAATCTATATCAGTTTGGTTTTTCTACTTTTCTCTCCTACGTCAAGTCATCCACATCCTCATTTCAGTGCAAAAACATTAGCACACTTTCCTCATATTCTCATTTTATTTATTTTGTTTCCAGATCTCTTCCTCTCTTCTCAAAGCAGATTCATAAGGAAACGAGTAAATGCAACACCACTTGAGTAGTATGTGAAAAGACCTTTAGGTTTTAACGTGTAACGTATTCTTTGCAATCTAATTCAGGAATCTCAACGGATACGATGTCTCCGACTTTTTTGACTAAACACAGAGGCAAAATAAAAACAAGTAGGTATAAAGTATTCCTGAAATGAAGCAAACATTTTGTAATGGCGTCCCATTGCCAATTTAAAATGCAATTTGGTGATCTCCGGGCGTAAAAAAATTCGAATGACATAGTCCATTAATGTCTAAATTATATAACGAGGAAAGCGACGTTTTGTCTATGCGCATATTTCGAGAGAACCAGTGAAAGTCGCATTATGATTCACCTGCCAGAACTAATGTGAAAAAGGTGTGGACGGAAGCAAATGATTTCTGCCCGAGCACTTAAAGTATTTTTCCTATCTTAGTGTCTCATTCCTACTTCGCTCTTCAAATAGATAGTTTTTTTAAACACTTAATTTTTCATTAGATCAATAGAAATCCGATGTTAATTCTTGATCTTAATATTGTCCTTGGAATCATCAGGCCACAGTACGTCACTTTCTGGAAAGATAACAGAGTTTCTGATTCAACAAATCAGTATTGCGTACGAGTATCTTAACAAATTGCGAGTGTTATATTTCAAACTTTTGAAGTTGTTATCTCTTATTTTAGTTTTATCTAGTCCAGTCATATCCTTTGCATAATATCACTCCCAAACAAGACCAAAACGACGGCAAAATGAAAACGACTGGAATCATTAGTTTACTAATGAGCAATTTCCTTGTTTTCTAAATCAAATTTTTTAAAGGTTTAATTTTTTACAAATCAGCCATTTTTTATAAGCGATTCTGCAACACAATACATTATCTGATTCATGATTTCTGATTGTCAAGATAAAAATATGATCACGAAAAATATGCAATGACTAGTGTATTCGGAACTGGAAAAATAATAAACAAGCTTCATTTCTTATCTTCAATTCATTACTACTCGCATAAAGAGACCTCATTTTTATTGTTTGCAAAAAATTGTGTTTAAATCGAAAAAGGTTTCCTACATTTGCATGGAAAATCCGAATTTGCATTGCACAGAAAAGTTACAATTAAAATTTCAAAGTTGTCCCTCGCTCACCTATGTGGGAATTTAGACAGCTTAAACATAGCACAGACGTTATTCCCCTTCAAACAAATTGGTGTTGTATTTCAGATTCTTTCTTTCGCGTCTTTCTTGAGTTTTCGTTCGTGGAGTGTTTCGCGAGATGACTCAATTTAAACGAACGATTCGCGTTAAGATCACATCACTCGCCCGCCTCCAATACTAAACATAAATCGTTGAATCATGTTTTTATTACCGGATGAGGTGGCTCAGGGCATGAACTGATGTCACCGCAGTGCCTCTAACCGGGAAGTTCTTCGTTTGAATTCCGACAGTGGCAGAATTTTTGACACTAGCTAGACAGCTAGGTAGTGTTCAGACGCTTTCTGGAGGCGAATTCTAGCGCCCGACTGCTCTGATTGGTAATTTTCCGCTATTTCTCCGATCAACACCAGGCTAATTCCGGAGTAGTACCATTACAAACGGGCCACGGATCGCGAGCGATTTTTCGTTCTTCCTCGTCTTATCTTCACCCCTTATTTACACACACTTACACTAACATTTACTACACTATCACACATGCGGGGTGACCGAGGAGAGCTCGGAGCTTCCCGGTTGGAGAGGTACCTCGCTGGTCGGAGATACGTGGTTGAGGAATCCCCCGCAAGCCGATGGTACGTCGGATCTCACCATATAGGATCTCACCATATAGCGGGAGATAATCAGTGCCACCTTCCGAAGAAAACACCATGAGCTACGCTTACAGGATTAATTACCTTAGCAGTTGAGTGCCTGGTTGGCGAGATCCGGCGCCGACCTACCATCGACTAGCGGGTTTCTCCCAACCACGAATCTCCCACCGGCGGGGCACCGCCTCAGCCGGGACAAGTTCTAAGTCTCCGACCAGCCTCCCGGCATGTGTGGTAATGTAGTGCATGTTAGTGTAAGTGTGTGTGACGGATGAGGAGAGTACAAGGAAGAAGAAGGATAGCGCGCGGTCCGTAGCCCGTTTGTTAGAGTACTGCTCCGGCATTCGCCTGGTGTTGATTGGAGAAACCACGGAAAACTATGAATCAGACCAGCCGGCCGCTAGAATTCTTCTCCAGACAGCGACTGAATTCGACCTAACTGACAAGCTAGTGTCGAAAATCCTGCCGCCGCCGTCGGGACTCAAATCTAGGACCTCTCGGCCAGTGGCACTGTAGTGACATCAGTTGATGCAACGAGCCACCGCTCCCGGTACTAGCACTTGTTTTCCTCTGGCTTCCCAAAAGCTGAAATAATATATTCGTCGCTCTTTTAAAATATCTACTGAGTGGGATACCGAAAGCGTTCGAAAGAGTAAGTGAGCGTGTGAGAGAGTGAACGAGTGAGTGTGTGAGTGAGTATTTTGTTTCCGGTCGCCTCAACTGCTTTGACAATTAGTCCCGTGAGTGTAGTGGATGTTACAACCGGGAAGTTGCCTTGATCCCTCCTTTAGAAGGGGAAATTCGACATCATCCTACAAATCGGCTTGTAGGGTTTTCCCTTTCAAGTACTTCCCTCCAGCACGTTACCGCCTCAGACGGAATAAAGTCTAAGCTCCCGACTGATCTCTTGATTTGTGTGTAAGTCAAGTGCATCCAATAGTATGTCGTGTGTGTAACGGACGGGACATGCAATAGTATGTTTGTGTGTGCGTGTGAGTGTAAGAGTACGGGACAAAATTGAGAATGGGATGATCGTGCACTATCCGTGGCCCGTTAAGGTTACTGCAGCCGACTTAGGTGGCTCAGGGCATCAATTAATGTCACTGCAGTCCCTCTGATCGAGTCTCTCCAGTCCCCTCTGATAGGGTCCCTCGATTCCTGACGGTGGCAGAATTTTCGTCACTAGCTACATATCTAGGTCGAGTTCTGTCGCTGTCTGGAGGAGAATTCTAGCGGCCGGCTGCTCTGATCGGTAGGTTTCTGTGGTTTCTCCGATCAACACCAGGTGAATGCCAGAACGAAAGAGGGGCCACGAACAGCGCGGGATCTTTTTTTCCCCTTCCTCGTCCAATCCTCCCCTCTTACTTACATTCACGTACACATACACGCACTGCATTACCACACATACCAGAAGATCAGTCGCGAGCACACGAATGTTAGCCCAAAGTCCTACCTGGAGCGCAAACGGAGAGGAAGGGAGTGATGGAGGGAGGATTGGTGGGAGGGAGAGAGGATAAACAGGAGAAAGAGAGAGAATGTGAGAGGAAAAGATATGTGAGTGCGTTTGTGTGGGTGTTTGTGTGTATGTGTGTGCGTGGGTGTTTGTGTGTATGTGTGTGTGGGGGGGTGTTTGTGTGTATGTGTGTGTGTTTGTGTGTATGTGTGTGGGGGTGTTTGTGTGTATGTGTGGGGGCGGGTGTTTGTGTGTATGTGTGTGTTTGTGTGTATGTGTGTGGGTGATTGTGTGTATGTGTGTGGGTGTTTGTGTGTATGTGTGTGGGTGTTTGTGTGTATGTGTGTGTGTGTAGAGGAAGAGAGAGAGAGAGAGATTCGGATGTCAAATGCATCTCAATTCCGAAGTACTCGTACTTGCTTCTCCCAAGCGCCCCCGCGTCGGCGGCCGCCGCGTGCGCCGCGCCGGTGCGCCGCCTGGCCCCGGGGCGGAGGCCGCAGGGCTGGCGGGCGTTGTGTGCAAAGGAGGCGGTGGCGCCGGCGCCGCCAGCTTCCGCGCCCGTCAATGGGCAGACGGAAGCGCCGGGCACTGCGCCCCCCGCCTTGCCTCAGCGTCGTTAGCGCGTCCCCGGACGACTTGCATCAAGCACCGCACCGCTCCGCACAAAAACTTCCCCATGCTCCTCGCACGTGACCTACTCTCGACGTGGCGCCTGCAGAGCGGCGGGAGAAAAGGAACACCAAGACGAGCAGAAAGGCTGGGGTTGGTTGCGTATATATGAGAACAGTACTAAGGCAGGAAATGGTGGACAAGAAAAATTAAGGGCTCGAGGTCCACAGGGTTGGAAGATAAAAGGGATAATTCCACAAGCAAATAGGTGTGCGTAAATGAATGAGAAATGAAACAATTCTTGTCAATCAATTCACCTGCTTATTTATGGTATTTCCCTTTCTACTTGCAACAGTCCAAACCACCAGTCTTTAATTTTTTTTGTCCGCCATTACGTTTTGATGATCAGATGTGTGGAAGGTCAGAAAACAAGTGTTCGAATGGGCCAGAAAGTATGCAAAGAGGAGGAGGAGGAGGAGCCGAGAAGGCAGAGCAACAGAGCGAACAGGTGGCCGGTGGCCGGGCGCCAGGCGAAAGAGGAGGGGCCCGGGTACGAGAGGACAGAGTGTCGGGAGTGGGTGGGGTAAATAAGCGGGAGAGCAGACACTGCCCTTCGAAGCGCGCGTAAAAAGCGAAGCGCTCCCGCGTGATGGATGATGGGTTGGAAGATTCTCGACGCCTAAGGGCCAACACCGATCACCTCAACTCCGAAGCCCCGCTGTTACCGCCCGGCCCGCGGCCCCGCCCCCGGCTCCGGCTCCGGCCGTGCGCTGCCCTGCGTCCGCTCGCCCAAAGGTGCCAAGGCCGCGAAATTTCCGGAGGAGGAAGCGGAGCGCCCTCCAGGAAGTACACTCAACGAGCTTCCATTTGCGGCGCGCCTTCGTTCCGCTCGTTTTTGTTGGCGATGAGACGCCCATCCGGTGATGAGAAAATGAGAAAAGGATTTCTACGATTACGAAATCGAGACGATCGGTTTTGAGCTAAAAGTTTCAGTGTTTTCCATTTCAGGGTCATTTATAATTTACCAACCATTCTCCTCAATTTCCAGAGATCTAATATTACTTACTTTTATTTCTCATTGGTGCACACTTATTATTGAGTACCTAATTAATACATTTCAAATAGCCTCTCTTCATCTCTCAATTTCTCACCTCCTCTTACAGCCCATGTTGGATTTAAACCTGACATCCTGCGTTTCCGTAGTATTGTTTCAGTCTTTTGAGCGCAAAGGTGAAGATGGGTAGGACTAGGATTTGTATGCAATGGATTATTTCTTCTTAGTGGTAAATGTTCTGAGTTCTTTTTCTAATCAAACTGATCACTATATACTTATTTCCAACTTTTATTTTGCACGTGTTTACTTATTTAAAGAAAACTGCATAGAATTACGTACTTCAGTCACATGCGAAATTGCGTGACAAATTTTACAACAGTTACGAAACTATTATTATACTTGGGTTTTTCTAACCTGGCAGTTGACGTAAATCATCTGTTACGGTGTCATCCAATAGAGACCTAAAACGATGTCACGGTGACGTCACTGTGGTGACGTTTGAGTTCCCAATTAGACGAAATCGTCAACAGCTGATTTACGTCAACTACCAGGTTAGAAAAACCCAAGAAATGTACTAATAATACTATTGAATAACAGTTATTGATATTGATATTTTTACCCTTTTTGGTTCATTTTTCTGATTAACTTCTCTTATTATAAATATGAAATTACTCACGCTGACTTCGAGTGAATGTTTTTTTTTCAATTTTTATTCCCTTGAATAAATCCAAAAAACGATTCTCGCATAAAATTAAGATATTCACAGAATTACATATCAATATGAAAATCATAGTCATAGTTCATGCTTCCTGCATCGCAGGAAGAATAGACCACTTAATTCGTTTATTTTTCAAGCATATATTTCGTACAATTAGTCCGGCGTCTCTTCTCTGTCATATAACATACGTAGTATAGAGAAAGGGATTTAGTACTGCAAAAAAAATTCGATGAGTTTACGGAAATATGTGATACCGGAAAATATTTTTTTAATCATATCTGTGGACAACATTAACGCCTGAACCGTTCACAGGATTTTCACCAAAGTTGATATTCCCTACATATCTGGCTTATGTGGTGCCACTTAGAATTTGAAACGTATATTGTAATTTTGGGGAGTACTTTACATGATGGACCAACATTTTCGAAATTTGCTCAAAAATGACTTGTATAAGTTTGTGAAATTCCTGTCTCATACTTTTACCTCAATATGTAACACGAGGATCGCAATCCCAAAACGTAACCCCCACACAAGGTTACACCCAGATGCTGGAAAATAAGCAACCTGCGATACATCTAGGTGGCCCTGCAGGCGGGCTATACGGAGCGGGGCAGGCGAAGTGGGCGAGAGAGGGGAAAGAGCAGAAGAGGCGAGCGAAGTGGGTGTGGCGGTTAGAGAAGTTGAAGCAGCGGGGTAGGTTAAGTGGGTAGGGGCGGGCAGAGCGAAGGAAGCGAGCAGGGCTGGTGAAGCGGTAGTGTGCGCAGAGCGGACTGGGGACGTGAATGAATATCTCAGCAACACCGCGTAATCAACAAGTTTACTATAAAAAGTGTTGACATAAAATCTTAACACTTAGTCAGGATTAAGAGATAATAGAGACAATAATTCACTTCATGAAGGAATTAGGGAATGTCTAGGAAATGTGTGGTATATAAAAGAGAGGTTAATTAGTGGTTTAGGTAATAGTAATGAAGTAATCTAAAAGAAGCCTGGACAGGTTAGCAGACATAAATAAATTAATAAATAATAGTGAGGCCATAATGGGATAAATGTGTGTGTATGTGTGTGTTAGTGTGTTAGTGTTAGTGTGTGTGTGTGTGTGTGTGTGTGTGTGGGTAATAGTGTGAGATCGTATTTTATAAGTAAGATTAGAGGCGAGATAATAAGTAAGCTTTATAAGTAAGATTAGAGGCGAGATTATAAGTAAGCTTTATAAATAAGATTAGAGGCGAGATTAAAAGTAAGCTCTATAAGTAGGATTAGAGGCGAGATTATAAGTAAGCTTTATAAGTAGGATTAGAGGCGAGATTTATAAGTAAGATTGTTGATTTATAAGTAGGATTAGAGGTAAGCTTTATAAGTAAGATTGGAGGCGAGATTATAAGTAAGCTTTATAAGTAAGAATAGAGGAGAGATTGCGGACAATTTTCTGAAGCGCTATTTCATTTTAGGAGCTGAAGATGCGAAGTCGGGAAAGTGAAAACACATGATGTTCGCGCCCGGTAATCATAACTTTAGGGAAAATTTGGTAGAATACTGTGTATTCGTCTTCTAACAGTAGTTACCGTGTGGTTCAGCACCAAAAGATAAAAACTAAAAAGAAGTTCCTTTACTAGATCATTTTGTGATAAATTCAAATAGATTAATGATGACTTAATATCATTATTCTCATTTTAAGAAATAATAAACACGTAAAATTTTGTAAAGTTTTGTCAACAAATCTCTTCGTTACTTCGTAAACATTTTATTAGTAACGATCTTCATTAGCTCAGGATGTTCTAAGCTCAAGAGCATCTTATTTAATATCTGATTTTTGCTGAAAAAGAGACAAAACATAATTCCCTTATCAATAATGATAAAAACAGTAGGTAAATGTACTAAATAATTGAAATCATCCAGTTTTAGTAGAAATAGTTACTTGTTCATTTATCTCCCCATCAGATTTCGAATCTCAATAAATTTTGAGTTTCGTGAGGTACACGAAATAAAATAATATTTCCAATCATTTCTTTGAAACTTTTGTTGTGACGATTGAAAAAATTGTTTACATCACATTATTATTTGTGGTAAAATATTAAAATGTTTGTGTATGAATGGTGAAAATATAATATTTATTGTCATTTTCAGAAAACATATTCGAAGCTTAGTTGGCATTGGTTTTATGAAGTTACAAAAAAGATACATACGAGATACTTGCTTGAATTATTTTTTATCAAAACTTTTGATGAAGCTCGAGATTTTCTGTAAAATGTAGATTAATGACAAACGGCGAAATAGTGACCTGATATCTGGCTTGACCGTCTCATTGCCCTAGTCCCATCACCCAGGGCTCGAAACGGACGCCCCACAGTGAGCAAGACAAATTTGTTGCTGCTTGACGATTTTTTTGTTCCAATTAATTATGAAGATTAAACTGTTTTTTATTATTTTAAACTGTTTAAAATGGCGTCATTTTTACGATTACTAAAGAACACGGCTGGATATAAGTTTGACTAGAGTTTTTGCAAAATGATTGTTTGGTACCCCAAGGCTCAAACCATTACAGCAATTTTAAGTGACATTTAATTTCCGATTAAAATGTCAAATAAAAATTGTTTTGTTGGGTTTAATGCTTGCTTTGAGTTTTTTCTTATAAAATTTACTATCATCTGCTGATGTACAATTTCAAATTGGATTGAACAGCATAAATAATCATGTTTTGTCACTCCCGCAGATTTTATTTTTTCCTCCTATGCACGCTATTCAGCAAATTTCAGCTCTAATTAAACCACTCCAACTAAAACGAATAATCATCATATCAGCTAAATGATCATACAAAACCTTTTTACTACTTTACAAAACCATCACAAGACCACTTTTTAATATGTATGCCCAATACGGATGATCGCTGAGAAATAGAATCCCAGCGAACTTCAAGCAGTCCAAAATTTGTTCCTCCACACCATGACGAACACTCCATGGTTAATCTCCAATACACAATTTCGCAAAGAATTTCAGTTAGGACCTTTAACAAACCACATTATCTTTTTATCCACCCACTCTTTCCCAAATATCCCAAACATAACCAATTTAATTCTCCTAAGACTTTGCCAAAACCCATATTAAGAATAACTCACAAAACCCATATTAAGAATAAATTCCCGTTCCACGCTTTCCTCAACAAGTTTTCAGATTTCGATGAAAAGTAGTTATCATGTACAAAATATCTCTATCACCTATATCTATTAGTCAGGAATATTATTGAAAGTAAATTTGAAGTAGATGTTAGAAATTAAGCCATTTAATCAAATATAGAGGTTTGTATACTTTGGTCTTTGTGTTGTTCCAAAGAAAATAAAACCGGGAGCGGTGGAGTGCAACAACTGATGTCACTGCAGTGCCTCTCACCGGGAGGTCCTAGGTTCGAGTCCCGACGGCGGCGGCAGAATTTTCGACACTAGCAGCTCAGCTAGGTTGAATTCAGTCGCTGTCTGGAGGAGAATTCTAGCGGCCGGCTGCTCTGATCGATAGTTTTCCGTGGTTTCTTCGATCAACACCAGGCAAATGCCGGAGCAGTACCTTAACAAATGGGCCATGGACCGCGCGCGATCTTGTCTTCCTTTTCCTTGTCCCATCCTCACCCCTTATACACACACATACAGTAGCATGCACTACACTACCACGCGTGCTGGAAGACCGGTAAGGGGACTTAGAACTTGTGCCGGCTGGGGCGGTGCCCCACTGGTGGGAGATACCTGGTTGGGAAAAACCCGCTAGTCGCCGGTAGGTCGGCGCCGGATCTCGTCATCCAGAGGGGGAAGACATTCGCCACCTCCCGATGAAAAAGCATGCACCACACTTACGGGACTAATGGCCGCTGTAGTTGACGCGCCCGGAATCACAATCAATCAATCAATCCAAAGAAAACAAATACATTTATTAAAAATATTCCAGCCCACTGTGCGTCGTGCGGCGGCGGCGGCGGCAAGGAGGGGCGGTGCACCTTCCGGAGAGCGCAATTAACAAAAGAGCGGCGGGCAGCGCGCGGCGTCCGCGCCGACTGACAGGATGATTAACACCAACTCTTTCACTGCCCGATGGATCTCCGTCTTCATTTTTCAAGGGCTAAGTGCGGCGTATTAATAACGGTGCGGAGACCGACTGTCGTTAGGCATTGGAAGGGTGAGGTGGGGCGGGGCGAATGCACCGGAAGAAAACGCCGGAGGTTACCATTGCCACCTTTTCTGAATGCCTCCACCAGTCACAAGTCTATGAAGCAACAGTGCGGCTAGCGAGCCGTATGCGACTCTTCTAACAATTATCTTATACAATTGTTAGGCTTAACTGAAAATTATGAAGTTCGGCCGTCTTGACCCAATATCACACTTCCATGGTACGTTAGCGTCAGGTTTTACCATTCAGTTTCGTCACTCATCCATAGGAATCGAGCATCAAACTTGTGCGAACATTCTTAATAAGTCACATGACATATTTCAAGCAGTTAACAGTCAAAATTGGCATATACTACATTGACTGTGAGTAAATGTATCAGTTTATGAATAATACAATTTTTGCTATTTGTCTATTATAACCACTTACTTAAAAATAGTGCATTTAGCCATTGAAATATTAATGCAGCTCTTTCCAAACTTTCCGTTAAAGATCTCCCTAGTTCTGGTAGTTGGTCGCCCCTGCTATAAAGCTCTAGTCTCCCTGCAAGTATTACTATAGCAGTGACCGTTTAATGAGCATATTCAGACTTGTTTCCAGTTGGTACACCGAGAATGTCGAAAAGAAAAGCGAAAATAATTATTTCCAATATATCGAATTAATAACTGCTACGTTCCAGTAAATATTACTACTTTTGATATCAACTTTAGTGGTATTTATTGAAGTTGTGTAGTTCATTAATAGTACATTATGGAAAGGTTATGTAATGATGGGTATTATCATAAGAGTATGAAGTCAAAGTAAACCATGGCACGAGACTTCATGACAAGAGATCAGATAATACCCATTATTTCAAGTTTCATTGTTTTTCTACGACTAATGACAACTACAGACGTTAAACCTATTTATCACTTCCGTCTTTTCTCGTACTTTTGGTGGTCTTAATTCCATGTCTCATTCGCTTCCGTACAACATCTTAGCCTTTTGTGGTTTACCGTTACGTGTTCATGAGTTGGCACAATAGAACAAAATCAAGTTACTGAAATGATGATCAATGCTTAACTACCTCTCAATGATTGGTTTGTAAACTTATCTGTAATTGCTTTTACATCTGTACTACGATCAGTCATGATCAATCATAGTCAATATCATTACCATCATTACGTCACAAGTAGCAACCTTTTAATAAGAGAATTGTATATTGGAAGTAGACAAAAATATATCAAATCAAGTTAGCTAACATTAACTATCTTCTTAAATCACTTACCTTCCATTCCAGAGGTCTACATTTTCTATTTTCTCTTCTAGTGACCTCACAACTATTATTAGCAAATACCTCTTAGGTATGTATATTTCGAAAATCACAGATCTTGAGTAATCACACCAACAACATAATTCGTAATTAGAGCTTGCAGCTTCAAACATTAATTGATTTTTTTACCCTACGTATACTACGACTGTAAGCTAATATAGTATGGATACTAGTAAAATCACTTATTTTTCTGCGTGGAATGTTTAGGTCGTCTTTTAAATTTCCCTTCAAAATTGAGTGAAGTGTCATAGTAACCTTAGAAAGATCATTTACCTTCTTACATCGTTGTTAGAATGTTTGATAGAGCTGGACCTTGACGAGATCTTGCAACGAAGAGATCTGCTTTCCAGGTTAACGTGTCAATGGCAGTGGAAGGCAAGTGGAAGGTGTGAACGATGTCTGTCTCAGTTCACAATCGAATTGAACGAAGGACATTTAATTATTCGTGTTTAATATAATAATAAATAAACATACCAGATATTATCCATTTGATATCGAGCGTATTTTTATTTAGTAGGAACAATTCCCTCATTCATCGAGTAAACGTTGCTGGGTGTGGCAAAGTAAAAAATAGGCAAGATAACCAATTTACTTTGGGTATTATTACAAAATCCTTCGGAGAAAGTGATATACCGCATCATAATAAGAAGCAATGAACTATCGGCCTCAACAGGTCATTGCCCCATGGAGAATTTTACGCGGACCTTTGTAAAGGTTACATGGATTTTTTGCCGGTCTTTTTGTGACTTCAACGGTTCTCGTATAGTCAGTATTATTATGGCTTTGCATATAATGACTAGCCTAAGGTTTCAAAAATAAAGCAACTAGATGCTAATGTGAAAAGCTGCCACAATCACGTACAAGGTACTCTTTCTTCAATTTTTCGTAGACTTTTTGTGGTATTGTCCGAAGGAAATGGGAGAGTGGGGTGGGTAAACCACCTTGAGAGACGTGTCTCAAGGTCGTTCGAACACCGTAACGCGTTTTTCATACCTCCAGGTGTACAGGAACGTCCATTGTTTCGTCGCAGCGTCGCCGGAGAAGTATTACGCCTCTCGTAGGGCAGAAAATATCAAGTAGAACGAGTTCGGCCCGTGTGGCTCATGAAGTTCACCGAATCAATTTCCCACGCTTCAGCGATCCCAGCGCTTCCGTGGCCGGCAGCTGCATTCCCTGGATTTTGTAATGAGGTAAAGCCAGGAAACATGTCGGTTGTGATTTCTTCGATTTCTTTCGCATTAAGAGATCGAAAATGTTTGTCATTTTGTTATATGAAGCGTCTAGGACCTGTTTTACGAAACTTTTCTGTAAGTAGAATGAGTGCTATCAAATGGCGCCAATAAGTATTACAATGTAAGAAAAAAAACTGAAACCTAAAATGATCCTAACCTATAAGGGAGTGCGAGAACTGTCTCATTGGTTTAATGAGGCCACCTCCTTGTGTAATTTATTAAAAGCAATGGAGTTATATACCTCTCCTGGGAAAATTGCATGACAGAAATGTACTAAAATGTGGGATTCAGTGAAATCACTTGTTAAGTGCAGCATGAAAACGTTCTCCAACCAAGAAAGAGAGGTGAAGTATATTGAATGCGCTTGTAATACCTCTGAAAGCCTTATTAAGCATGTCCCACTTAGCTTATAATTACAAGAGGATCATTGCCTTGAGAGTTTTTCATGTCA
This sequence comes from Teleogryllus oceanicus, assembly GCA_964035755.1. NCBI lineage: Eukaryota > Metazoa > Arthropoda > Insecta > Orthoptera > Gryllidae > Teleogryllus > Teleogryllus oceanicus. Next base: position 117,557,411 of record CAXIVR010000004.1, on the reverse strand, counting down.
GTAATCATCTTTCTGCTTGCAGGTTGTGACAGAATCAGTAAATTCAAAACCTAAGTTTCCAAAGAAGGTACGCATTGTTGAAGTGGGTCCTAGGGATGGTTTACAGAATGAACCTGATATAGTACCTACATCAGTGAAAATCGATTTTATAAATCGTCTCTCGAGTACTGGATTTCGAACTATTGAAGCCACGAGCTTTGTGTCTCCAAAATGGGTTCCTCAAATGGCTGATCACGCAGAAGTGTTAAAAGGAATTACTAAATTTCCAGATGTTAGCTATCCTGTTCTTGTTCCAAATGTGAAGGGTTTGGAAGCTGCTGTAAGTGTGATGTCTACTTGATGTGTATTACATTTATTTATTTAAATGCTGAATATTTTGTTACAATTTTCAAATAGATTGAAGCTGGAGCAAAAGAAATTGCTGTGTTTGGAGCTGCTTCCGAAACCTTCTCAAAGAAAAATATAAATTGTACAATGGAAGAAAGCGAAGAAAGATTTAGACGAGTTGCCCAGGCTGCATCTTTGCATGGAATACAAGTGAGAGGTTATGTGTCATGTGTTTGTGGGTGCCCATATGAAGGACCAGTGAATCCTCAAGTTGTTGCAAAGGTAAATATTAAGCTTCAGTTATTAATACAATTATTAAGAATCCGTTAAGTGCTTTCAACAGTTTTCTGTCCTTCAGAGAGCTTACTGTCAAAATGAGATCAATTTCATTACACAATGATTGAAGATTTCAGTTCTCCCTTGCCCATGTCTCAAAAATTTTGCAGATATTTCAATATCTTTTATGGAAGACTGATTGTTTAATAGGTAAATTGAAAGACACCTGTGGCAAGGTTCCTTTGATTCATTTCAATCAATAAACTGATTATTATATTCTTATTGTTTATTTTATTATTCAGCATGTCTAATTTTGAATATTTGTATGTGTTGGTATGTTGTTTGTTTCGTATTGAATATTTATTTTTAAAACAGAACTGTTGTGCTGTTTCATGAAGAGGCATTTTATTTTCACAGACAGCAGCGTCTTTGTATGAAATTGGATGCTATGAGGTGTCACTTGGGGATACAATTGGTGTTGGCACTCCAGGTTCAATGCGAACCATGTTGGAAGAGGTTCTGAAATATGTTCCAGCACAAAATCTAGCAGTTCATTGTCATGATACTTATGGTCAGGCCTTGGCAAATATTCTTATAGCTCTTGAGGTTTGTGGAAATTAAATACCGTTAAAACATTATTGTATTACGTAATTATAAATAAGATTATACATTATATTTTTAAATGCTTTTATAAAAATGAACAACAGTGCAGTTGAATCTAAATAATTATGCGAGTCATTCATGTCTAGTTGACAGGCTGAAACTTATTAAATGAAAGGGTAGATATTGGGATGAACTATGTAATATATTTTACATCTGAGATGCTTCAAGAATTCTTGTAGTGTGTCCGTGCCTGTTTTGTTTTAATAGATTTAAAAACTTTTTGAAGAGAGAGTCAATTTTCTAATAAACTTTATCAAGCTATTTATTCAATCTCTTAAACTAATATTAAATAATGGGTCTTTCAAGATAAATATCAGTGCAGCAAGATTTTTCATAAACTGAACTTAACATATTAAAGTTCAAATTATTGTTGTTGTTGTTGTTGTTTATTTAGTAAACTGTTGGATTTTTTTTTTTTAGTTGGGTATCAGCGTTGTTGATTCATCAGTTTCTGGTTTGGGAGGCTGCCCATATGCTAAAGGTGCATCAGGAAATGTAGCAACAGAAGATTTGGTATATATGTTGCATGGAATGGGCATTGAAACTGGAATTAATTTTGATAAATTGTTGGAAACTGGACAATTTATATGTAATGCCTTGAACCGTCCAAGTGGTTCAAAAGTCAGTCGAGCCATTAGCAAATTATAACAAGACAAAAATGAATAGCATTAGATTAAATATATATCTTGGGAAGCTATACATATCATATTGTTTGTAAAAATGATGACCGAAACTTCACTAATGAACAGTGTACAAGTTCGTGAAGTACATGAAAATCATTGTCTTTTTTGCTACCTCTTGCCTTAAAGTATGCTAAGAAAACTGTTCTATTGAGTCTTCATTGTTTACATCGTGTATTCTTCATTATATATCATTGATAGGAATTTGTGAAAGGTTTGAAGAGCAGAAAGTAATGCTTTAAAAAAAATTTTTTTTTTAACTGACCTTGGATTGACTGGCACAAATCCATTTTCATTCTTGACTTCCTTTTTATTTTTCACATTTTTTTATAGACTGAAGGTTATCAACTCTCACATTCCATTCTTCTTTAAGTATGGTTATTGAAAGTTATTTCAAATGGCAATATGTGAAGCAATATGCATTCTGTACAGAATACTGTTATTAGTAGTTGAAATGCTGTGAAGATAAATACATTAATACACAAATGCAATATTTTAGGAGATTGAATTTTCAGAAGACTTGAGCTTAACGTTCTTGTGATTATTGTGAAATAGTTGCACACATGTTGTTTGCGTATCACATAATTGTTGAAACAAATGTAATGTTATGAAAATATAAAAATAATTAGGTTGATGTTGGATATTTAGTGACATTCCTGATATGTGATAATATTTACTGATGTATATTATGCAATTATTAATTGTGATTTATTTTTATAAATAAAATATTTTGTTGACAAAATGTTAATAACTAAATGTGTCTTTTTTGTGTCCTTCAAAAATGTTGCAGTTAGTCTTGCTGGATTGCACCCTAACATAATGAAATTTTAGAAAAGGTTTCATGAAGATGTTGAAAATATTAGGAGAGAAGAAATTACATAAATACATATAGGTGGAATGTGTTTTATTATATCCTTATATAGTATAACATAACCTCAGTCCATTTGTCACTCAAATGTAGATGCCTTCCCATCCACCAATCTCATTCAATGCTTGTTGTTACCCTGATGAGGAACTGGTGATTTGTTTGTAGATCCGTCGAGAAGATTGTAAGAAATTTCCAAAAACGTTTTTGCTGTATTTTAATGCTGCGTTCTAGCAGTAACTGCATAGCACTTGCCCTAGCACCATCATCTTGGAAGACGATGAACAACACAAGTCACTGCTAACGTATTGCTCAGACACTTGCATCGCTTGGATGCCACTGTTTATAGTATGCGGTTTGGGACTTGGATTAATCAGAAGTTAAAAGTTGTGCATCAATCTAGCCACCATGCAAGATAATTATAGCTTTATAGGATAATTTTGTTATGTGTGGTTTATATAATAGTACTTATGGGATAATTTTTATTACAAAATTATATTTTAATGAAAATTTATAAGAATGGAATAGTATGCTGTAGAATACGAGCTTATACAAATTTTCTTCAATAAGCCGCCTGATAATACACTAAAAGAATGGACTCTTCAGAGCAACTCTTCTGGGAGTGTTTGGTTTAGGTTCTCCGACACCAGATTTTGGGGTGGGTATTGCCGCAGATCGAAGGAATATCTGAAAAGGAGAATTGAGTCTCTCACTTTTTGTATTTTTTATTATTTAATTTTAGTTCTTAATTATTATTTTTTACCTACTTCATCAGTGGATATAAAAACACACACAACTGAATATTTAAAGTATCTTTTTATTGCGCAGTATAAATTTTACCCATTTGAAACTATTTTTAAGCAGTGGCGAATATCATATTACTGTATAAAAGGAAGTAGACAGAGAGGTTGAGAGGGACATTACAAAATTAAGTTAGAAGTTAATTGTTAGTAAGAGAAATATTTGACTTTTGAAAAAAGTTACTTAATAATCCATCATTAAACGAAAAACATCCTGGCATGTTGACAAAATTCTCTAACATGACATAAGAGTTGCAACTTTCCATTACATAAATTTCATGGATATACAAATTTTAGCCTGCAAAAAATTCTTATATCCTAGATTAATATTAGAAATGTTATTTATCAAAATATTTTCTTTGAATACGCAGGTGGAATTAATAAATTTACTAGTTTATATGATGGAATATTAAATAACTTTTTTCAAAATTAAGATATTTCTCTTCCTATTAGCTTGTTTTGTTTCTAACTTAATTTTGTAATGTCCCTCTCAACCTCTCTCTGGCTACTTCCTTTCATACTGTAATATATTATTATACTGAGATAGTCTAAAAGTTTTATCAAGGTGCATTTTGGTGTGATGTGTATATATTAATAATATATTCATCTGTTTACGTCTGAACATTGTTAACATACTATATTTATTTATTTTGTCAATTAAGCCTGACGATGGAAACTACTTTCCAAAATATTGCGCTATATGTGTCATCTAATATAAATTAATATAAATCAATTACACTGAAAAGTGTTCTGTCTTTAATATCTTTCTTCTCTTCTTGACTTCTGTAGGGGCAAGCTACTCTTGAACATGGGCATGTGCATATCATTGAAATCAGAATGAATAAAAAGCGAAGAAAGCCAAGAGATAAGTAAACTGAAAACTGTCGTATGATTTGAAAAAAGAGCCAGGAACATTTTTCAGACAGTGAAATACATTGTAAATATTTAAATTCTAAAAATTAATTTCTTGAATTTCCATTCCTACAACCATAGAGAACCATAAAGAAGAATTCAATTGTAGAATAGAAGAATCTTGTATCTGCTATGCTATAACTATTACAAATGTTTCAGATTAGATTTTTTACTATCTCTAGCTGTCAATTTTTCTCTACATGGATCCGCAAAGCATGGAATGGAATTTTAAAGATGTAGAACATTTAATTGGAATATTGAAATAGCACCTCATCATTAAAATTGTGTACATTATTATAATTTGTTCAGAATGACACAGAGGATGGATTTGAACACCAATGGGAACTTCATTCATTTCAATTATTAAAAATGTGAGTGTAACAACAAATACATTCTGTAAACAATATAAAATTAAATAAATTTACAAGCCAACGCTGCATGATCGGAAGAATATTACAGATGTTTTGCCTGCCTCTGGCCTTTTGAGAGGATGTATGGTTTTGTTAGATACCCAGGAACTCAGAAAAAATCCAAAAAAAATCTCCATTCCTACATTTCATATATACTATACTGCAAGTGGCCACCAGCAGCAAAAATTTTGCAAAAATAAATATTTTAGCAGAAGCAGCTTGCATAAATACTGCAATAACATAGTATTGTAGGTACATACAACAGCCCTTAACACATCAAGAAAAACAAAAAAGTTTCTGTTCCAAAACACAGAGAGATGAGCCAATATTTAAAGTGGGTGGCCTGTTTCTTGGAGCCTTGCTATTGTATGACATAAACTCTGTTGTAAGGAGTGATGCACAGAGTATGAGAATTCTGTTGGTACATGCAGTATGAGAGAAAACGGAAAATCAAATATTTGTATTATTTTTTAGTGAAAATCTAAACTGTTTCACTGTTGGTTTTGTTTTGTTTTGTTTTTTTCAAGTTCCTGGACATTTAAAGAAACCATAGACACCTCTCTCTTGGCCAGATGCCTACTTTTCTTTGAATTTTGATACTTTCGGGAAATTAGTATTATAAATTTATTGCAGGATTTGTGAAGACTTGTTTTTGTTCAAATATTTAATTTTACGTAGTGCCAAATAAGAGTAACTTAATTATTGTTCTCTAGTATTGTGCTTACTAATTTCTGGAAAACCTATTTTGTGTGATTTTATTCAGTGACACTTATGCTGCTGCAGCTAATTTTTTTTTTACTACGATACACTAATTACATCTTTGATCCAAAATTTCTATATATTTTCATGGGTGATAAATTCATTGTAATGGAGACCTGAAATATATTAATTCTTTGTTAAAATTGGAAATTAAACATTTTAAAGTTGATGATGACCTAGAATTTAGAGTAAGTAGAGATAAATAGATTGCAGTTTCCAAAACAATTTACTATCCATAATGACAAATTATCTGCATTAAATTTTCATTCATTAAAGAAAGTGTTAATTCATCAAGTTCAGTTTCGTGTGAAACTGTTTTGATCATGGACTCCGGAGTGCTTGTTTGGATATAGAGAATAAGCGGATTTTTTGCTGATATACAATTTCGAAAACACCCGCGAAATCGTAAGTGCCGCCATCTGTGAACGTAATGTAGAAGTAAAAATCTTGGCGTTTCTCCCGACGAGACAAACATTGCTAGGGCCGCAGCTTCCAATTTAGACTCAGTCGGGCAGCGGAACGTAGAAAGCCTGTTTAGGACGAAATTAGACGCGAATAAATAAAATTGCTAAATTGTAAGACCCGACAAGACATAAGCAGGCATATCACATATAAACGGAGTGTTTGTTTTTACTTTTTGTATTTATTTTACTAAAATGAATTTACTGTGATAGCCTCAGTGGTAACGAATTTAGTGTGCATTTTATGTTGGTTTTTGTGCGTCGTTAATTATATAATTGTCTTCGAATATTAGTCGCCATACATTGTTTCTCGTTTACAAATTTTCGGCGTTTGTACTTGTGTTGTAACGTTCGTGTAAGACTTTTTCGTACAGCTTGGTGAAAATAGCAACCTCTATAATTGCCGATTTTTTAATTGAATAGTGCCACTCCGGATCTACATACATAAAAGTAAGTATACATGTGTTCGTTGTTCGTTGCGTTGACATCCCATAACTTCCCACAGTGTGGCAAGAAAATTGTGTTGAGTTCCGAAGTTGTAAAAATTAATTTTGCAGCAGCTATAAATATCTTATCAATAAACATCTGCTGGCGTTTCAGACGTCTCTGATATGCTGAAACCCACTCCTGAAACATCCCCATTGCCATATCATTGTCTAACAAAATTTACTGTTTGATGGTCGTTGGTGTCTCTACTAAAATTGTTATCAATGTCCCACTTCTTTTCGTACAGCCCTCACTGTTTGTGAAATGTACCACAATATAAAACAATAATATAAAAAAGACCGTTTTTCGAAAATTAACTTCCTCGATATTTTCCAAAGTGAAGAAAATGGGAAATAGTACTTTAAAGGTCCCTTTTATTCTTAAATTGTAAAAATGTTTTTCATTTATGGTCCTTCATTGGGTCTTCATGAGTTGAGGTGTACCGTACATGTTTGGCGAGAGATCTCTTAGGAGAGAACAAGTTCTCAACGAAGTACGAGAAAAGAGTAAGTGACTCGAATAGGAATAAAATTTACATTTTATGACATGTTGACAACTAGCCAACGAGGGAGAATCGTTCTCTTCTCATGAAATACGTTTATGGATAAAAGCTAGGACATTTTTACCTCTCAATTTTTTTAAGAAAAAGCAAGTACTTTATGCATTGTCTTCTAAGTCAAAGTGTTGGGAACGTAACGTATTGTTCGGCTAATTCAAATAATTAAGGTCTACTACAACGTCTCATAAGTCGAAACAAAGGGAACGTAACGCAGTTTTTGGACAAAATAATGTCTACATCGTCCTATAAGTCAAAAGTGTTAACTAACTCACAACATTTGCACTAATAATGTACGATTGAATCGGCTGATGGGCCAGGACATCAGGTTCGTATGCATCCACTGATAGGCCGGGACAGTGCGAACCTAACGCAGCTTTTGGTCATATTAATGTACGGTCTGTATTTCGTCTGATGGGCTGAAACGGGGGGGAGTCGTAACACGACTTTTGGAACGTGCCGAGTAGCAAATAGCGGGCCGGTAATGTAAACGGCGTCTGTCCTTTCGCGCCGCTCGTCGCGTCGTCGCGAACCTAGGCGACGCGGCCGGCCGGCCAGATGGCGCCCCGCGACGCCGCCGTCGCGTCGTCGCGGCCGCAAACCCCGCCGCGCCGCCGGCAGCTGCGCGCCCGCCGTCCGAAATAGCACCCCTGCCTGGCCCGTCCGCTCGCCAACCCGTTCGCTCGGCGATCTTCCGGGCGCGGGGGCTCGAAGACGCGGCTCGCGGAAAAAAAGAATCGGCGTGGGAGTCTTCTTCACGCTACACGGCATCCTAGGGTCTTTTGGAAACTATCTTCCTTCCATGCTGGCTCGTGGGTTTGAATTCCGAGCTACTACTTTAAGGCGGCTCCACTTGGTCGAAAGTTTTAACGTTCCTTTTTAACGTGTTTGAGATGAAAACGTTTCTTTGCTTCGCAGATTCCCTATCTGATAAAATCAAGATTGTTGAAACCTGTATAATCTCACTAATAGCATACATTAACCATAACGAAAAATAAATCAAGTAATAATACCTGTATTGTTTGACTTATGGCATCTAATGAACATTGTTCATATGTGCTTCGGCTTAACGTGCTTGGCATTAGTAAAAATGTACTAATCTTGGAAACATTTTGAAAGAAATTTTGCTTCTTTGATGATTACGTAAATCGTGCTGAAGCACTGCAGCCTTCAGTACCTTCGTGTGTAATTAGCCTATGTGTACCCCAAGAATAGAGCACATATGCAGAAATCGGATAGACCTTTAACGCCATCATTGGTTAGGAGCGTAAGGTTCTGCAACCCTTAAACTACAATGTATGTGACGTTACGTTATTCGTAAACAAAAGTATTCATTCTGTCTTCCTCATTTCATTTTTTCATTACAAAAATACACATGATTTTGTACTCTTCAATAGTTTCACCACATTTAATGCATCGAATTACTTGAACTGTTACCTTTCTATAGTAAAATTGAAGGTTTTCCAGCCATTGCTTTGGGTGTAATTCTTTACCTTCCGAACATTTCTTTAAACAGTCGCAAAGATTGTTTGTTTTTTAACTGAAAAACTGTCGCTTGTTTCTCGTTTTGATATTTCCATTAAACAAACTATTTCCATTCCATGGTTCATAATTTATTTTTTCCGAGTATGTTTTAATTTCACTATTTGAAATGAAAAATAAATACCTGTCAGAACGTAATTGTATCCATCAAAAATATTGTTCATTATAACCCTCGATGGGATTGTCCGATACAACCCGACGGGCATACGATGAAAATTTGACATTTATGTACTGTTATGTCTAATCAGATGTATCGTGCATAACGTAAAGAGCAATGACACTTATGGAAAACTATTATATCTATAATCTAATTTTACTTACTTTCAAGCAAGATACAGTACTTCAATGTTATCTTCATGCCCGAAAAAGCTCGCACAAAACAGAAAATGCGCAGTTACTCTCACACACAGAGTCGGCATGATTGAAAATAACGCAAGCTCCTTTTTCAGTCATGGCGATGAAAAGTGATATGAGAGGTGCTGGTTTGTACGACAGATGCAAAACATATTCATGCTCCAGAACTGTCTGAATCGTAATTAAATGGCATTTAACATAGCTGAAGTTCCTTTACTTTAGAGAGGAACATATGCGAATTGCAGAGCGCTTTTGTTTTCCTCAATAGTCTTGCAGAAGTTTCTCCGCACAAAATTACCCTGCTTCATAATAATTCCAAACGCATAAAACTTCTGCATTTAAACAAATCATCCGTACAGTGTTGCATTCTTAGGGCATAAATTAAATCGATTGTGAACAATTGTGTGTAGAGACGGCGTGAATCTCGCGTTGCCACTTCAAGAAAATTACAGCACAGTAGTCTTCCAACAAATATTTCCATTCTACCCGTTTTTCCTAATAAGAACTACTTATATTTAATGTAAGCAATTAAAAATTATTTCTTCAAATCACTGAGTAGTTATTTATGTAATAATAAGTTCAATTCGTACAATATTTGCACATTTTCTTGAGTTTTAATTTGCTAAAATGGAGGGTAGACGGTTTAGTTATTTCTTCGGCAATACTATCACATCAAATATGTTGTTTGTTTGTCAAGGGAAATATTTTCATCACTCGGGAACCAAAATGATTGCCATCAATTGTTGCCAAGAATGCTACTTTACAGTATAGATAATAGTAATACGTAAGTTGATTATTCCACTCATGAAATTAAAACTAATAATGTTTAACTATAAAATGCCCCAATCAGGGCGGTGTATCTCAAAACATTTATCGCTTTTTCTGGCCGATTTTTCCTACTACTCCTCCCTACTGACCAATAGTAAGCTGTGACTTCGGAGGCGGTACGTATCGATCACTGTGTCGATGTGCAATGAACCGATGTACTTAATATAACCTCTTTGATTTTAACATGCTTCATTATTTTCATATTTGGCGCATTTTGGAACTCCATTCGTGAAATAGACCTGTTAAATACCACTCGTGCTTTGGAAATTCTCAGATAAATCCCCTCCTTGCTTCGCTAGTCGGGGATTTATCAACAACTTTCAAAGAACTCGTGGTATTACCTATGATATCTATTACTCCTTGGAAAATTCGTGGCTTTAAATCTCAATGAAGCCGCGAGGAAGGAAAGTAAAAAGACAAATCGTCACAAACTGTCACTGACTGACCATCTTGTAAATAATGCTGCTGGGGAGTTGAGGGAAGTGTTGCTCAGCTTCGGCTGCTGTAGGCGGCGTCCGCCTGAAGCTGTGAACGAGCGCGGGGCAGCGCCTGTGCGGTGCCAGCGCGCGCAACTTAATAATAGGTCACCTGTGGCCAAAATAATTACAATGCTATAATTAACCAGCCGTAGGCGTGTTAATATCGGGGACTTCCATGCTCCATGTGTAACAGCATGTGAGAGCCATCAACCATATATTTGTCTGCGTGCTCCGAAGTTTGGAGTACATTGCACGCAAACACGTTGTATACTGCGATGAGTCATCTTAGAGTTTTTCAGAATATTATATCTGCTTCTTTGTTCTTGTTGGGAATGGTTCAGGGACGATGATCAAAGAGAACCTGCACCTAGTTGAATGAACGTAATAGTTCTAGGAATTAAAAATGTCGATATGATATTTAGGCTATCCACGTGTAGTTACATAAAGAAAGTATATATATTAAGTAGTTTACATATACACCTATGATTTACACTACCTATTTTTATTAAGTACTTAATTAGTGTTTTGCTCATTAAAAAGTTTATTGTCAGAGTAACTGAACATTTTTAGACAATACATCAGGTCAAATTTAAAAAATCATAAATGTATCTACTGACAGTTACAAATCATCTTAGAAACAACCGGTGAGTGAATGTTTATGCCTCCATTTTCTCCGCAAACAAAACTATTTTCAGGCGAAATGTTATTTCCTCTACTGCGCCCATGAATTTTCTCTAGTTTACTTCCGGTTCGTATGCCAGAAAAATCTTAGTCTGGTTAAAATAACATGGCATTGAACATGACAACTACTGTTATAGAATTTTCGCGCATACTTTGTTTCATATGAAGCAACACGCTTTTCTCCAAAGCTACACACTTATCCTCAAACACTCTCGCTAAGTGGTGCCAAGAAGTACCAAAATAGGTCGCCCACATGTCTCAAGTTCACCTGATGCGGAAGAGCTGGGTCGGCGTGCCCCACGCAGCTTCTTGGCGGTTGCGTGGAATTCCTCCCAGGCGCAGCGCACAACTTGTGGAAAGAAGACATCGCTATAATTTATAAACAGTATTTGTTTGCTCCGCCATGAGAAAAATACGAAGAACTAAGAAACAAAAGTAAACGAAGAAAATAAATGTCGTGCATTGTGAAATTACTGCATACCATCTCAACTTTACACACTTGAGCAGTAGCTCAGTGCATCAACTGATGTCATTGCAGCGCCTCTTACCGGAAGGTCCTAGGTTCGAGTCCTGCGGCAGGATTTTCGACACTAGCTTTTCAGCTAGGTCGAATTCAGTCGCTGTCTGGAGGAGAATTCTAGCGGCCGGCTGCTCTGATCGGTAGTTTTCCGTGGGTTCTCCGATCAACACCAGGCGAATGCCGGAGCAGTACCCTACCAAACGGGCCACGGATCGCGCGCGATCTGTCCTTCCTCTTCCTTGTCCTATCCTCTCCTCTTACACACACACACACACACTAACATGCACTACACTATCACATATTCCGGGAGACCAGTCGGGAGCTTAGAGCTTGCCCCGATGGGGGCGGTGCCCGCTGGTGGGAGAGTCCTGGTTAGGGGGAAACCCCACTAGCCGACGGTAGATCGGTGCCGGGTCTCGCCGTCCATCGGGGGATGATCACCGCCATCTCCCGAGAAAAACATGCACTATACTTTCGGGACTAATAACCGAGGCAGTTGACGCGCCCGGAAACACGAAAAAATCAATCAGTCAATGTCATTATTGAGGATGATAAAAGTGTGTACTGTGTGCCTGTATACTGTGTGCAGAAACATTTTACAATAATTGGCTCAGTGAATGAAGAAAAACTGAATATTTGATATTTTTGTATAGAGTATGGGACTTTATATTGATTGTCAGCGATTGAGACAGTTTCAAGTTGATCTTGATCGGCGGTGAGTCTCTAAACTCCCTAATTTTCTACCTAAATAGTCATCGTTATGAAGGTTTAATAAGCATCTCAATGTTATATTTTCATATAAATTTTCTCCTACATCTGCTTGACAGATAAAGGAATCTAGGAAATATTAGAACTACAAACTATTTACAGTATTAGTCTACTAAAATCAACTGATGTGACTCAGTGGACTACGGGAGACAGCTGAACAAGAAACCATGAAGGCCAAATCTTCAGTACGGACTTGGATGCTTTCAATTTGAATGGCATGGATGACAACAGTAAGTCAATAGATATTCTTGGTTATTAATTTATTCAGCACATTTCAAGAAATTATGCAGAGGTGCTTAAGTAATTTTAAATAATTACTTTTATTTCGTCAGGAGTATAGTTCCGACAGGAAATACTTTGAAATGGCAGAGTGAAACTTTCTTAAAACGAATTTCTAAAAATGTTTTTCATTTAGAATATTTTTTTTGTTTATGTGGCACCACTTACATGGACCATTATTTACTACCACCACTTATAATTTTAAACCTCTTTCCCGCTTCGAGCAATCATAAAGCAAATTGTCGAAGTGAGGACTTAACGAAAGAAACTCTGGGTTTCATACACATCACAAGGTAACAGTTACACCTTTTACATGGCATGAATCTTCTGACTTACACATTCTCTAGAGGAAAGCAATTTCATCATCTGGAAAAAATCTTTTATCTAAAGACAGCTCACTTGCGATCTGTAGTTTGAAGGCTGATATGAACCCTGACTAACTACAAAGAAAATATATTTTAATGTTTCTAAATAATAAATTAAGTTTTTACATACATTAACAAACTTGGTAATTACGAATATCATTGCTTGTGATGTGCTCACGAAAGATATTGTATGAATCAATGAGTCCTTAGTTTTCATGAGTCGTAAAGTTGTATAATATGCAACTAATAATGATATGAAGGACTGACAAAGATAGATACATCTTTTTCTTTGGTCTAAAGAAACAGATACCAAATACAAATTATACTTTAAAAAATTCGTGAAGTTTCACTGACGTATCAGTGATTTGGAGTCAGTTAAATCCAGCACTGTTTACTATCTCTATAACTTACGTAGAGGGAAACAACTGTAGAGAAACGATTCGAGACAGTCATTTACAGCATTTATGTTTACGATTCATGTTTCCAGCGACCAAAGTGGCGCTTACAGCTTCATCAAAAACTGCTCTGTGCGGAACGTAAACCCATTGGTCCATGTAATGCATGTATGTCTTTAATTTGTAATTTATATCGACACAAGAGATTAAATATCCAGAATTAAAGCTTTTAATATATTTATTTTTAAGTAAGGTGTATAATGAAACATACCTTACATCTTTTTATTCTTCGTCTTCCTCATTTTGCACTACAACCCGATGTGGATCTTAGCCTGCTCAAGCATCTTCTTCCACTCCTTCCTGTCTCTTGCTTACCTCTTACCGTTCTTAATCCCCAGTATTTTTTAGGTTCTGAAGCACAGCATCCTCCTATCTAATTCGACGGCCTTCCATTATTACGAGTTTTTAGAGGCCCACATCAGAAACTACCTATATATCCTAATCAGGCTATTCTTTTAGATTTTATATCTTCTACGATGTTCTTATTTTTTATCAAAACCTGTAAGTCTTCATTTGTTTTTCTTCTCCAGATTCGTTCATCTGCCTCAGTGGCACCAAAAACTTTCCTGGGGATTTTACACCTTTTTATAGACGTCTTAATTTGTTAATTCGTAATCGCTGATGAGTGATGTATGGAATGCTACACGAAGGGTTGAAGGCAGGGGCGACTAGTGCCCCAACAAACTGGAGATTGCAGTTGCGCTGAATGACGAAAATATAATTTCCAAAATTCAAACACGAATATAAAATAATACAAAAGCAACTCATGTAAATTAATTAACACCAAGTTTAATAAAAGTCCACATTCAAACATTACTTTCATAATTTTTTGCGTAGTGTCCCTGACAGGTACGTTCACCTCCCGAGCGCGTAGTTCTTGCTTTGATTTCCAGAGAGCACTCGAGTTTTCTTATTAATAGTTCCGCATTGAGACAATTACCGGTAATATAATTCATAGAAAACAAAAACAAACTAGGTTTCTAAATAACGGGATCGCACTTCAGCACTTTGCAACAAGCACTATTGTTTGGGCACGTTTATACTAGTTCATTTCATATTCATAGTTGTTATTCCTGCTACTAGTGGTGATGATAACGAAATAAAATTCTTTTATTTCGTTATCATCACCACTGGTTGGTTGGTTAGTGATTCCGGGCGCGTCAACAGCTTAAGTCATTAGTCCCGTAAGTGTAGTGCATACTTTTCCTTGGGAAATGCGGTGATCTTCCCCCACTGGATGGCGAGATCCGGCGCCGACCTACCGTCAGCTAGCGGGGTTTCCCCTAACCAGGACTCTCCCACTAGCGGGGCACCGCCCCAGCCGGTACAAGCTCTAAGCTCCTGACCGGTCTCCAGGAATATGTGGCAGTGTATTGCATGTTAGTGTAAGTGTGTGTGTGTAAGGGGAGAGGATAGGACAAGGAAGAGAAAGGAAAGATCGCGCGCGGTCCGTGGCCCGTTTGTTAGAGTACTGTTCCAGCATTCGCCTGGTGTTGCTCGGAGAAACCACGGAAAACTACCGATCAGAGCAGCCTGCCGCTAGAATTTTCCTTCTGACAGCGACTGAAATCGGCATTGCCGAAAAGCTAGTGTCAAAAATCCTGCCGAGCCGTGAGGACTCGAACCTAGGACTTCCCGGTAAGAGGCGCTGCAGTGACATCAGTTGATGCACTGAGCTCCCGCTCCCGCTTTTCATTTAGAAAATTCCACTACTCTGGTCTATATTTCAATAATGAAATATCTTCTACACACTCGAATTCACCACGATGCTCGCAGAAGAACTCAGAAGAACTGCAGGTTCTGCCGGAAGGATCATTGCACACACGTGCAGTAGAGGTATTTTCTTCCAGAACGGCCAACTTTACACCAACGACTCATCAAAGCATTAAAAATTAAATTTTTAAACAACAAATCTAACATCAAATGAAAATAAATTCTCCTAACATACAAATGCATTCAGAACCGTCAAGAGTTGACTGAAATTGTGTACCTACAATAACAAGTGACATTCATAAAATTAAGTTGGGGCTAGTTTCAGTCGAAGACAGAAAATTGGCATTCCTCTCAGACGCTGCGCCGCGCACTACGGCCTACTTTTCGTTCTAGTATTGAACGTACAACAATTAGAAAACAAAATACGTAACAACCCGACAGTTGGAAAAAGATTTAGTAAGTTCTCATGATCATCAATTATTTTTGTATATAACACGCATAAATTGTCATGAAAGTGAAGTCTCGAGTAAAATAGTGTACGAGTACATCACAAGGCTTTGTGACTTTTCATGACATGACGGGATTCCTAGTCTGGGCCTGTCCTCTTCGACCGGTATCTCTCCCGTCTAGCCAAGAAAACATGCAATCTTACCTTCTACTAATATAAATTTCTAATTAAAAAACCTCGAGGTTTATTAAACTATTAACGTGATGAAAAAAACGCCAAATGTACGCTACAATTATTTCACTGCTTAGTATGTCTATTGCAAATTGCAGTCATTTTAGTCATCTAAAAAACTGTAACTTTAATGTTTAATGTCTTCATTTATGATATTTTCGAGGCCGGTTAAAACGAAAAGGCAGAACCGAATTTCATCGCGTCCAGCCATGCTTTGAAGCGTCCGCTCGGGATGCACCGGAATAGCTCGGTGACAGTGTGGATGAAGCGCAGGACGGGGTGAGGAATCACCACGCCCCCGCACTTAAGGTCAACGCCACGGAAAAGGCTGCGGCGCAGTGGAACTTGATAAAAAGATGTGTCTTTTGAACCCTCATCTCGACATCTCTTTTATGTAACTGGATTTTAATTTATTAGGACGATTTTATCAATATTATCGGTTTTTTGTATTCAGTGATAAATTGCAAATAAAATTTGTCGGTATGTGTTTAATTAGTTAAACAATTGCTCTCACAAGTTACGTTTGCTTCCACAGACTATTTGTGGATCAGTTATCTCTATCGGGATTTTTCGCCCAGTTCCCCAACGAGGAAATACTTGAACGATCTCTTGTTTTCATTCTGGTCTGTAAATATAGTTTTTGTCTCTCTCACACGTCAAATACTGTTGTTACTCTTTTTATGTAAATAAATATTACGTAATACTACATAAATATACGTAATATTACGCAAATAAATAAATATTCAGTCTCGTACTTCAAATTTCGTTAGTATTTCAAGACACGTACGTTTTACATTATTTAATATTCGAAATAATGTTGTTTTTTATTATTACATCAATAGAATAATTAAAGTGTTTGTAATTTTCTTCATCAGACCTCGAGAGTAGAAAATGCTAGACTTTGTTTTTGCAACTATAACCACATTTTGTTTAATCAGGCATCCACCTGAGAGCTAATGAATCATTACTATATTTTCTAATGTTTCTGCTCTAATAAGTCATAATGGACCAGAGTGAAGGCCTATAACACAAGGTCTAAAGTACATCATTTCATCGAGTTTAAAGCTGCACGTATGGGTTTATAGATTTCGAAACAATTTCCATGTTTGTCTCCTTGACTCAGTAATACATAATTCTAATTAAGCATCACAGCCTACAACGCGGCATCACCCGGACAGCCAGAGTCCTTCTCTATTTTGTTGATGCATACAAAATACAGAACTTTTTGGAATTTCGTGCTCGGCAGGAGAGCAGGAGGTTCCTCATGGAACATCTTCGGACGTCTCCACCGCGTGAGCTTCTGGGCTGGGAGGAAGACTCCAAAAATAAAGCCTCCGCTGATAAGGTTCTTTGAGTGAAGTTGCTGGCGACGAACGGCAGTTGATGGCAATGCGCAAACAGAAGCCCTTCCATATTCACCAGTACATTCTTGTTTCTTTTAGGATTTTTTTACGGTTTATGAGTTACATAAGAAAATAGAAGAATCTGTTTTGGAATAGTACACCAGTAAATACCGAAGGGATTCTAAAAATAAAAATATCTTGAATTATTTAGCCCACTATCCCAATTGAAATCATATGTTTGTTTACAAGGAAATGGAGAGCATAAAATATTCTTCTAGAATCTTGAAATAACATTTATATATTTATTTTATTTATTTTACGTCAAAAACAGTTAAAAACTGTATGTGACGTACTATGGGGAAAAGTGAATTCTGTGAACGTTTCCAAAATTCTGTGATCCCTACCCTAAGCCATATACTACTTGAATTTTGAATACAGAAAGAAATGAGCGTTTTTTGCACGGATTGTTAACAAAACTATTCACTCCAAGGTAATAAAATATATTTTCAAGAGTAAATCAGCAATAAATTTGGGCTCTTATTCCTCTTCATGTCCTTCGTCAAGGAATCCTTCCTGCCTTGACAACATGGAGAACGATAATTTGAATAATTATATTTCCCATTGAATTCTAGAAGACGTGCACAGATAATGAAGTTACATTCACAAAAGACAATTACAAAAGTGATTTAGCTGAATGTGAGCGGTGTCGATCACTTAGCAATGATGCTAGATACTTACTAAATTCATTTTTTTTAATTTATTTTTATTCACTGGTCAGACATAAGTCTCTTCATGTGATGATTTCAAAATGACACAAAATATTCAAAATTTACTCCACTATTTTCATTTTAGGTTAACACAATCTGGCTCCTGCAATGCTTTTATTTGTTAGTTCTGTGTATCTTTTGGTTGGCGATGGTAGAGTTGTAGGGGGGGAATTATTATTTAATAACATCATTAGGATACGTGTTCTTAATTTTTGGAAAGTGTGAGGATGTTTTTCCTAGTGGAATGGTGAGACTGAAGGGATACATAGAAAGAATTTGCGGTTTAATTATTTTATGATTAATATCAAGGTTTTAATACCAAGATGGGGTTAAGTTGGTTATTTCTGAAAACCAAGGGGCGTTTGTGATTTTACGAAGAAATGTATTTTGAAAAGCGTTTGTGATTAGTATGAGATACTGTAAGCCAATTGGGGGATGGTTTTGTGTCAGAGAACGGAAGTGAATTTAAGGATGATTATAAGCGTTATTTATAACAGAGTGGATATGATGGTGAGATGATATACTATGTATATGATATATGTGAGATGTGTGGTATATGTGAGATGAGATATGATATATGATGGTGAGATAGTGATAATGATATTTTTAACAAAGTGGATAACAGAACTCTATGTACGCCGGCGGTGGAAGTACACTTCAAGATTCTTCACTGACTGAGTGGCTGCCAGGATATGGGAAAGTTTGAGAGCGTGAGAAAAGGGGCCGCACGGGGTCTTCGTAATGTGAATATGACTGAGAAGTCGTACTGTAAGTTGGAAATTGTGGTATCGATATCATAGGCAGATGTGGTTTGCGAATGCGCATATTTCAAAACAAAGGGGTAGAGGTATGTTCTAAAGATATACCATTCACTGAACAAAAGTGTCCTTAATGCACTTCCTTTTACAAGGTTGCGCAGAAAGAATAGCCTGATTTGAGTCACGTAGTACAGACGCACTGTACGCGCATGTCCGATATATGTATGTGGAATAAAGTGGAAAAGGACGTCCATTTTCAGTTATGACTAAAGTGTGCTCCAAAGCACCGCTCTTTCGTTGTGGGAAGTGAATTTAAAAATAACTAGTATCTCATTAATGTGCAAAGAATCTTTTGTAGCCATTTCAAGTTGAGACGTCACGATAAAGTTCTTGATCACCGAAATTGGTTCACCCCTCTCACGGTGGGTGAACCAATGTTGTATCAATGCATCTAGCCTTTAGATGGAAAGTCCAGGACGTCCTAGGTCACAAAGAACCCCTGCGCGGATTGAGGAAGTCCAATTACTAATCTGAAGTCCTCAGCGTTCTGCTGTCAGATTTGCCCCAGCGCTATGAATGTCGCCTAGTTCCTTACAGCGGAACATCCATGATGATACGGGTTGCTATAGATTTATTTGGCCGATTAGCAGCCGTAGTATATGTTGAACAACTTAATGATGTCTGATGAAGCTCATTTTCAACTTAACAGAGACGTCAACAATCAAAATGTTTGATACTATGCACCAGAGAACCCGTGAGCTGCATGATAAACCACACCATAGTGAACGTGTGACAGTGTGATGTGCGGTTGCCTCATTTGACATCAAAGGCCCTTCTTCGAGGACCGCAATGGCCGTACCGTTGCAGTTACTAGTGATCCCTATATGGATATGGCAAATGTCGTTCTTCTTTCAGCACTAGCCAATCGCAATCTCCCTCAGGTATGGATCCAACAGGATTGGCCAATATATCATAAGGAACGACGATCCACGGCCACCTTGCAGCCTGCTTTTAAGGTCGATTTCAGTTTCCATCAACTGGCCAGCGCGGTAGCCAGATTTGACTACCCCTCATTTATTCTCACGGGGATATCTGAAAAGTCAAGCCGATAATACACGCCTTCACAAGCTGACAGATCTTAAGCGCCGAATACGAGAACCCTTGCAGGAAATCCCCCTCGACATGCAACATCGTGAAATGTAGATTCTCGTTCGCCGCTTGGAGTAATGTGTACAATGTAATGGTGGTCATTTACCCGGTGTAATTCAAGGAACAGTGACTATTATAACTAAATTTCATCCTTTATCTGTGTTATCGATGTATTTTCAAATAAATGATTGTACTACTTACAATATGCTTGTCTGTTTAAATCGTACTATTCTTTCTGTGTAACCTTATAAGGTAGGCCACTATTTATATTTTGATACTTGGTAATACTGATTGTTGTTAGGCGACATTTGACGTTTCAAGAGGAAAGTTCTACATTGTTGATCATAACATTCTTTAGACATTGTCAATAGAGAGTTTTTTTTGAAAATTGCATTTCAGCGAAGAAATTGAATTAACTCGTGAAAATTTTCATGCGATGATTTATTAAAACTTTCGACGTTAATTATCATGAAAAGAGTACGTCGATAAACTTACTACCATATTTGGTGATGATGGCCCATCCTTTGTCACTGTAAAACGAACGAAAAACTTTACCGGGATCACCGTTCTCTCACTGGCGAAATTGATGAAGGTTGTCCAAAATCAGGTGTGCCTGAAAATGCTGATGCTGTCAAAAACTAATAATGCAAGTCGTCATGCGGCATAGTATGAGACAGAGGCAATCCTAGGTTTCAGTTCCACCAGCATTTATAAAGTATTGCATGATCATGTAGCTGCGAGAAAGGTTTGTTCTCGTTGGAACTCACAGAATTTGACTAAATCTCAAAAAGATGCTTGTTTCGATTGATGCCCACAAATGCCCAAGAAATAGAAAGTCAGTGCTTCAAAAGACTACATAAGATCATAATACGTGACAAATCATGGATATATGCGTATGAGCCGGAACGTAAACAGCAGTCAACTGGGTGGATGTTTCAAGATGAACCAAATCCAACCAAAGTTGTTCTCGATCGAAGGACTTCGAAACAAATGGGTGCCTTTTTTTCCTTCGGAAAAACTGGTCATGTGGCAAGTATACCTTTAGGGGAATATAAAATAGTGAATTCTAAAAGTACACAATCATTTGTTTTCCGGAAGTCTTCGGGAAAATACGGAAAACAAACAACCACCAGCGGATCTTTCTTCTCAAGACAATATGAGCGCTCACACATTTCGTCTAACAACGGACTATTTGAACATTCAGAAAATCAAATTCATGAATCGTCCACCGTACTGTCCTAATTTGTCACCCAATGACCTCTTCTTGTTCCCAAACGTTATGCATAAATTGCGGGGACAACCATTTTCGTCGCCGGAAGAAACCGTTGTTGCGTTTAAAAAACATGTTTTGGAGATGTCTCAAACAGGTGGGAAAAATTGCTATGATAAATCGTTCGACCGCATGCGAAAGTGTTTTGATCATAAGGGAGAATGCTTCAAAAAACAATAAAGTAATTTTCAATGACCATTTTTTTTCATTATTAGATTCAAAAAACAAATAGTGGCCTTCGTAGAACTCCTACCTTGATTGATAAAGATGCGAAGTTCGAGTTGTTTATCTTCTCTGAAAACATTCTGATGTTTAGAAAGCTGCAAAATAAGGAGTACAAATATTGTAGAATACCTAATTAGTATAATTTATACAAAAGTTGTGGGTGCCAAATAGAGTCAAACGCACGAGTTAGATCAAGAAAAACTGTTACAGTATGTTGACGTTTGTAAAAGATTGATCAATTCTTTGGGCATTATTCCTATAGTTCCAAACACTGAACAGCGTTACCTCCCGTCTCCAGAGTCTCTCCAGTTTTCTCTGAATATCACGATAGATCGTTCAACGTACGATTTTTGTATGTTCCTCTGTAGAGTTTGCTGTCATTTCAACGTCTATTATAATTAAACCTGATTTCAAGCTTTGCCATGCTCTGAAATGTCTAAGCAATTATGCTACATCAATGCAGGGATCCGAGATTAACGGAGTTATCATGTCATTTACGAGTTTTTGTCGGAAATTTTCGTTAGTCTTACGTACTTAGCGTTAATAATAATAATAATAATAATAATAATAATAATAATAATAATAATAATAATATGATATTATTGTTATAATTATTGCATGCAACTACTGGATCCGAAGGGATGTTCAAAACATTCTGATAAAGGTAGTTGAAAGTAAACAAAGAAAATACCTGGAGAACATGTTGCCTATACAATTGAATTGAGCCTGAGAAAGGAACTTATTGCGAAAACTGAATTTAAAGACATTAATTCCTGATGTGTTCCAGTATTAATGTTTTCTTTAGTCGTAGATTTGTAGTCATACTGATCTGGAAAATCAAAGTATCCTGGTTCGAACAATGCTCTATAAGTACAAAATCCAGTGTACCGTACTAAGTCTAACACTCCAAAAGCGTGGAGGAAGAGTCCTCCCGGATATCAAAAGTTTATGCAATAAACTAGATACAGCACCAAAAACATATTTTCTATCTGAATATTTGGATATGCACAACTAATTGCACCTGTGATAAAGAGTACACGGCGCTTAATCTAGAAGACATAGATAACTATCAAAATGTGGTCACCGTTAATGTCAGGATACAATCATTGAATTCTGGCTCCACCGATTTCACCATTCTATAGAACATACAAATAAAGTGGCTTGATCATATTGACTTCGGGACGGGTGTCTCTTTTTGGGCTGATGGATATATCCACGCCATAATTGCGTGCAACCCTAGGGGGGTACTAGAGTTCTGGGGCCCCATTTCCATTGAACGTTGTATTTATTTTTTATGACACGTTTCACTACTAGTAACTCACTAAATCTTACGACAAGGAGGACTAACTTATAATTTGAATTAAACAATTAATGAATACAATTTATTTTATGTTAAACCATTTGCAAGATGGCCAGATAGTTTGGAGAGCCTCTTACCCAAAAACCGTCTAGAGTTTGTCAGGTAAAGGGGAAAATTAGGGATATAACATATTTAAAGGAATGAAATGTTTTATTATGAAAGGCCCCGGGATCCCTTTCAAAAGTTTCAGGGGACAACGGCCTCCATGTGCGCACGCCATGCCATTCAAGATCCGATGGTTTGCTACTTGTAACTACAGGAAGAATATAAAAACGCAGATGTCAGAGATGAATGCAGAGTAAGTTACCATGTACCAGGAACAATTGGCCATCAATTGCGTCCTACACAAACCTGGCAAACGTAGAATACCTAAAAATCAATTATCAGCCATAAAACCTGGGCAGCTTGGTTCCTCAGGGTAGTGAGTATTTACTTTTCACAGCATATGTGAATCATATCCTCCTAAACATATTACCGAAGTTGCATTCATTTTCAGGCAACTTTGTTAGATATCACAAATTTACACAGCAGAATTTAGAAAATTTATTGAGCTGAAAAAAATGGCGTGGATCTTAACAGGACGGAAAGCAAAACGGTAGCATTTGGGTGTGGTCGAAATTATGTGAAACCGGATTATTGTATACTTGAGAACACTATCATGCGTCATGGTAGTATAGAGATATTCAATTAGTAAATTTCACTGGGAGAATTATGTCGTGAGAAAAACACGAAGTCCTTGCATTTTGTCATGAAAAATTCAACAAACACAAAAGCCTTAGAGTATTTATCTCTTGTTCGCCCTCTCTTGGAATTCGGAGTGGCGAGTTGGGACCAATACTGAATATCACTGCGAGAATACTTTAAAAAAACAAAGTTAACTTACGAACTCGCACTATAAGAATCATAGGAATCGCTCGAAACAATAAGAAAAAGGGCGAAACTTTGTGCTCTATATAATCGTACGTATGTCAGTAGATTTTAAACGAAAGTCAATTTAGATTATGAGAGCCAGATTATTTTGATAGAAATAACCATCCTCACAAAATTCGAGCAACGTAACAAAAACATTTTGGAAAATTATCATTTAGAAACATAAAATGTATAAATTGCAATAGTTAGCCAGAAAGAAATATCCATAGTTTTAGAAATATGTTAGTTTTATTTAAATATTAAAAAATATTGGATGAGTGAAATAGAGTTGTGCAGTGTGGTAAAATTGTGGACAGCGTAATTCATTGTGAAACTGTGCAGTATGGCGCAGTGAACTGTACTGAATGGGAACATCAATTTCGAAATGATTTAACTAATTATTAACTATTATACTATGTATTTATTATTACCAATTACTTTCTTCGTTTTTCTGTTGTACGCCATTATTTTGTTTATAATTTGATGATAATTTTCTGTATCTGTTAGATAATCCGCCATCGAGGTATGTTCAATTTCAGTTTTAATAAATATAATCTAATCCAAAAATATAACCGATTGAGGTGACTCAGGGCATCAGCTGATGTCAATGGAGTTCCTCTGTCCGAGAGGTCCCAGGATTTGAGTCCCGATTGTAGCAGGATTTTCGACACCAACTAATTAGTTAGTTAGACCCGAGTTCAGCCGCTCTCTGTATGAGAATTCTAGCACCCGGCTGCTCTGATCGGTAGTTTTCCCCGATTTCTCCGATCAATACCAAACGAATGACGGAGCAGTACCCTAACAAGCGGACCACGGACCGCGCGCGATCTTTCCTTTCTCTTCCTTGGCTTATCCTCTCCCCTTACGTACCCACGCACTTACTTGCACTACACTATCACACATGCCGGGAGGCCGGTCGGGAGTTTAGAGTTTGTCACGGCTGGAGTAGTGTCCCGCTGGCGGGAGCAAACTGGTTTGTGAAAACCCCACAAGCTGACGCGAAGGTCGGCATCGGATCCCACCATCCAGCGAGGGATAATCACCGCCACCCCCGCAATTAAAACATATAATTAACTTATGAGATGAATGACTCATAATTTACGCACCCGAAAACATGAAATAATCGATCGAGTCAATCGAAACAGGCTTAGAGTGATTGAAGATCAAAATTACAAGTGGTTCCTAAGGCACGGCGCAGGGTGGAACGGATGAGGTGAGAGAGAGAGCGGAGCTAGGGGTGGAGCGGAGAGTAGTATGAATAGTGGATATGTAAATAACAGATATCATTTTATTTTATAGATAATCCAGTTATCCAGTTTGGAAAGATATCTACATCCGATTCGGTAGACCCTCGTACTTTAGTGGAAGGGATTACAAGCACAAAATTTAGTTTGAGCCACAGAGAACAGATGTTGGAAAATTCTCCTTTACAAATGGAATAATAACGGACTGGAATGAATTGCCTGCGCCAGCTTTCGAACCCTTTCCTCTCGGTGTTCAAAGATTTAAAAGTAAATTAACTAATGATATTTGTGAGCTTTATTAATTTAGTAAGTTAGGCTTATTTTAACAGGTTTTTTTTTATTATTATTGTTATTTTTATTGCTATTGATATTGTTAGTATTGTGATAAATACTACTAAATGCGTTGCTTTATTAAATATATAATTATATTCTTAAATAAATATATTATTAAATCATATCTTATAAATAATAATTAATTAATTAAATAATTATATTTTAAAATAACGTTTGTGGAGTGTAGTGCAATAGAGAAGTAGAAAAAGAAGTGAAGTGCAAATGTTGTGAAGTGAAGTGTAGAGCAATGTAATTAAAAAGTGGTATATTTTATAGTTTAAAATAACAGTTCAGGAGAGCCATAAAATAAAGAGCTAATGCTATTATTGTTAAAAGTTTTCTCACATTATTATTGTTATTATTATTATCATTATTATTATTACCATTATTATTATTGTCTTAAAATAATTTAAAGTTTGATTGTATTAACACTGTAAAATGTGGTAATACGTAAATGTAGGGTAAACCTACCTGCAGAAATAATAAATATCTATCTATAATTTATTATATTCCTATCTACTATGCAATTGTACTAATGAAGGGCGCATTCCCCTTATTAGGGTCACGCGACGAGCTCATCATCCATGCATTAATAATCTGACCTCAAAAGCGAAGCGTTCGCTTTCAAAACAACCACAGTCCATTTGCCAAAATTTACACAGGAGAAACCAATCTTCTCGCTTTTATATAGAGTTTGGTAAGAACATGATATATTATCCCAACATTTTAGGTGGGAATAAGTTGGATTAGAGATATAAAGCTTTGTGAAAATATGAATCAAAACCATCCTGAATGTAGCAAAAATATAAAATTGATATACATTTTATGGCATTACCACACCAATTAGCTGTTTTTGATTGCAAACGCTTCAAGTATCCCGTCGTATTAATAGTAAGAATATGCGAGTTCACAGGTTTCAGACCAACATCTGACCATCTGGGCTGCATAGTCTTCGTCATTTGATTGATTGTTTCTTTAGTGATTCCGAGTGAGTCAACTGATAAGGTCATTATTCCCGTAAGTGGGTGCATATTTTCTCCTCGTGAGGTGGCGGCGATCTTCCCCCGCTGTATGGTGAGATCTGGCGTCGACCTACTGTCGACTAGCGTGGTTTTCCCCAATTAGACATCTTCGACCAGCGGGACATCGCCCCAGTCGGGACAATGCATAAGCATCGCGATCGCACGCGGTTCGTGGCCCGTTTGTTTGGGTACTACTCTAGCATTTGCCTGGTATTGATGGGAGAATCCACGAAAAACTACTGATCAGAGCAGCTAGAATTCTCCTCCAGGAAACGCCTGAGTTGGACCTAGCTAACAAGCTAGTGTCGAAAATTCTGCCAACGTCGGAACTCGAATTTTAGGGCCTCGCAATCAGACGCACTGCAGTAGCATCAGTTTACCCTCTGAGCCTCTTTTTTCTATCGAAAACGAAATGCATTTTATTCCAATGTAAATTGAATTGTTGGTTTTGATTTCAAGCGCTTTAAGGACCGGGTCGTGTATTGTAGTACGAGTATGCGAGTTCGCAGGTTTCTGACCACGACCCGCTCAACTGGGCTGCATAGTCTTCGTCTTTTGATTGATTCATGCATTAGTGATTCCGGGTGAGTCAACTGCTAAGGTCATTATTCCCGGAAGTGAGTGCATATTTTCTCCTCGTGAGGTGGCGGCGATCTTCCCCCACTCTATGGTGAGATCTAGCGACGACCTACCGTCGTTTAGCAGGGTTTTCCCCAACTAGGCATCTACTTCTGGCGGGACACCGCCCCAGCCGGGACAAGCTCTAAATCGCGATCGCACGCGGTCCGTTTGTTAGGATACTGCTCCGGCATACGCCTGATATTGATTGGAAAAACCACGGAAAACTACTGATCAGAGCAGCTAGAATTCTCCTTCCAACAGCGCCTGCATTCGACCTAGCTAACAAGCTAGTCGAAAATTCTGCCTCCGTCGGAACTCAAATTCTAGCATCTCCAGATCAGACGCACTGCAGTGGCATCAGTGTATTCCCTGCATCACCTCTCCCGGTCAGAAACAAAATGCATTGTATGGCGATGCCAATGGAATTAGCTGGTTTTGATTGCAAACGCTTTAAGTATCCGGTCGTAATAGTAGTAAGAGTATGCGAGTTCGCTGGTGTCAGACCACGTCCCGAGCAGCTGGGGTGCGCGGTCTTTGAAGAGTGGGTGGGTGGAGAGGGGAAGGGGGCTGAAGCCTACGACCTCTCCGGCGCTCGGGCGAAGTGCAGCAGCGCAGCCAGCGGCGCGTGGCGCCGGGCCGCGCCGCGCGAGGCCGTGGCGGGCCCGCCCGCGGGCCGAGGCTTTCGCGCCCCAGCGCCAGCCCTAAATATAGAGGCGGACCCGCGCCCGCACTCACCCGCCCCTGTACCCGCTCGCCGCCCCCCGCCCCCTCACCCGCGCAGCGGCGCCCACTGCTCCCCGCATGGCCAAAAGAAATCGCTCGTCAATCGCTACAGCGCACGTTTGTCCTAACCCTGTGATCGGGTAACCTGTGTGAGTACGTCCGCCCGTCCGTCGCTCATATTTTGATCCCTTCCGGTTGACAGGAACATATGAGTTGCCATTCGTCACGTCTCGGTCTCCTAGTGGGGAACTAGCCATTTTTTGTATTTTTCTAATGTAATTACAAATTCCCATATTAATACACATGAAAATACTTTTTAAACAGTTTAAACCATCACATGGACTTAAAAAATGAATCGCTTAATAATCGTTAGCCGTCTAAAAAATACTGGAAATAAAACTGGTTTGGAAGAACAGGAAAAGATATTTCTCCTCATGCCAAATTCTTCGTCCATTTGTTTTGACACAGTTATTTTTTTATTCCTGTGTCAGAAGGCAAAATTCTTGGAAAAGGGAAAAAAGACAACATAACAAAAATTATACAAGAGTCTCAAAGTGTATATGGATAGGGTCATTGGCAACAAAGAAATGAATAGGAATGTATTGTTAGGTAATATCACTTAAATTTAAAGTAGTATATGCACTCACGGAAGGAAACACCAAGCACGTACAGTTAAATTAATATAGTGAAAATGTGATCTTTAGTGATTTTCTTACTTGTTACTTTAAACTGAAAACCTTCCCTGCATTTAGAACTAGATCCGTGTCAAAATTTAAAAATGATCTGGAGATAACCTATTGATATAATCACCATCGTATGAGGATAGGACCAAGTACGCATAGAGACATACTGTATGTCCTGGAATTCATTAATTTAATTAACTCAACAGCATCGCACTATACTGGTTCCTAAAGATATAGCTGATCTTGAAATATATGCAGTGAGTGCAGAACTAATGTGTACTCACTGAGCCAAAGAAATAATTACGATTAATAGCCTGCTTGGCGACTTCTAATGCACTACTTGTCATTTACGACTTCTCTGTCTTCCAAACTCAATTTCTGAACATCTGGAGTTCCGATTTCTCAGTGTGAACATAGTACGTTAAGAAAGGTCAACATTTTTAATTCAAGAACGAATTAAATGATATTGTACTTGATTTAGTGAACTTTCGTTTTCTACTTCCGATTATATCCATAGTAGTTTGTACTGAACCACGTTCCTGCTTCCAAGTGGAACTAGATGTGGAAGATTGGATGTTCAAGAATCTTACTTGTCTTCCTTTTCTAGGCATGTTCTTATCTAGATCCCTTCAATGTAGCTGGTCATAAGTTCCAATTTTGTCACTGATATTTTCGTACAAATATTCTAAAATACCGGGCCAGATCATTAAAAGGTTCGAAGGACACCCTCATAATTTCCTCGTTATAGTTTCTTGCCACATATTGTTATATGCCTTTTGGTTCAGACCTTTGTTTACTACTCTTTCCCAATTTCATTGGGTGAAATGAAAAAAAAAGAAGCCTTTCTCTTGAGCTTAATGAAAAATGTTCTTGTTACATTCACGGTTACCAATTCAAAGTTTTTGTTACTTCAGCTTCACTTTATAATTCCGACATTTTAGCTGATAGATGTTTTATCTCGTAGACAATTAGCTTTTGAGCGTTTAAGTTCATAATGATTTTTTTATGGTAAATATTTTACCTGTGGACGCTGAATCATTAATCTTAATTTATTTATAGAACATATTTTATGAGATATTTTCCTTTTAGATTTAAATGCAATTAGGCACTTTTATTATAGACCTACTGACCTCGAACCCTACCATCCCTTTTCAATATTTTTGATACATTCAGTTGATGCTAAATAGTGAATCCTTGTGAAAGTTGCACTAATGATAAAAAAAGGTGCGTTCATTCATTTATGTGAATGTATTTCCACTGTATTTGAATAAAAATACATAATACATGTGTACACAAAGAGAAAATTAAAACAATCCCAGGCGTACGCAGTCTAAAAGTAGATCAGAATTACATTTCTGGGCCTCCTCTGGATCCCTTTGCCATTAAATGTTTAATTTTCATGAGACATTTTACTGGTAAATAAAAAAAAATATTATAAGGAGAATGTCATTACAATTTCAATGATCAATTAATTCACAATAAAATTAAGACACAATGAATGTTTTTATTTCATACAATTGATTTTATGTTGAAGTATTAGCATGAAGTGTTGGCAGATATTTGGCAGAGTCTCGTCCCGAAATGTTGAATATCAATGCCTCAAATCATCAGTTCAAAAGAGAAAAATAAAGAATTGATCGATTTTACGGAAATAAAATGTTTTACGTACGTAAAGCTACGAGGCCCATTTCGAAAGTTTCAGCAAATAAATTATGCTGTTTTCACTTTTATAGGTCACAATTCGAGCTCTTTAAAGAAAAATCCATTCAGTTGGCATCTTGAAATCAAGAAATTGATTTCTCTAATAATTCTCTTAAAATTATCTAAAGTAAATTAGTTAATACTAATTATGCTGTACATGAACATTACCTAAGTTCTTACTGCAATATTTCTTTTATCAATAGAAGGAGATTCAAATACTATATCTTTGAGAATGCTCAAGGAAAGAATAAAGATAACAATCCTCTTATGCTTGGTACACTGACAAAAATTCACAGATTTTCACGAGAAACTACAATAAAATTAATATGGAAAGGGAATTTAATTTCTATCTTTCACAACGTAAGCCTCTCCTAACGAAATGAACAGCAATGACAGCAAGTCTGATGCAGGTAATTGACAAGCGAGTCAAAAGTCTCTCGGCCGTCACAGACGCTATTTCAAGCCGCAGGACCAAGTACGCTAACTACTGTTCCGCCCAGGTGCTCAGCTCTGACATCCCTGACCTATAGCAAAGAACGCTACGTACGCCTTTGCTGCGGCAAGTGCCAGAGTTTGCAATGCAGCAAGAGCAGATAGTTTAAGTAATTTCCGTGACATTAAAATGATGATATCTTTCTTCCGACACCCGCGCTTTCTTGTTTACCCCGGTGATGTAATCTCTGCTCTCACGCTGCACGTTTTGAAATTCTAGAAGCGCAAGATAAACTAAGCGTGCATCAAAGAATTTGTCTTGGCTTAAAGGCACCGGACATTCCAGGGCAAAGAGGCGCATCCACTGCCAAGCACAACCGCTTCGACACAGAGCCACCAATCCAGATTCTAGCGTGAAGTTGCTGTCCTATTCTCGTCTTCTGTACGTTCATTATTTTGACATTTGTTATTATTTTGATACTTATTATCATTTGTTGTTAATTTTAATACGTGTGTATTATTGTATTGATATCATCAAACCAAATAAGAATGGTACAAAACTGCAATATTCCGAAAAAAAGAATTAATTAATTTTCTGTTTCAAAAAATTTTTCAAAAAATATTTAATCTACGATTCTTTTAATTGAACTTCAGAAACGCTAGTAATCGTTATTTGATCTTCCAACTTATTGGTTTTTGACACTTTCCTTTTTTTGAAAGAGTACATTAATTGCAAATTTTCAACCGCAGTTCAGTTTCTTAATAGTACTGGTTGTGTTCACTGTTGTATCAAAGTGAATTAATCCAGGTATGGTGTCCGCTCCTATGCCACGTACCAATTCTGCTAATAAATTCTTAAAAGTAATAGGAACTATATAAAATCATCTTACTTTTATCCAATTTCCTTGAGAGAACAGTCTCACAGAGACTTAGAACTATCAGCTGAAACCTCAGGAATCAGTTTATGAATGGCAGAAATGATCAATTTAAAACAAAGAAAAGAGCAAATAAAGAAGTGTTTAATTAAAATCATGTGAATGGTACCTAGGGCGTCTTCGAATTTTCTTTCTGATATTTTATTCACATCTCAAAAAATCACAAATGGATGTTTCACATACCTCTTCCTCAACACATCACACACAACTTCTGCTTCTTATATGACCTACTCAGCAATATACTTTATTGATGATTTTGTTGCAATTTAACTCTCACGCATGGTTCCAGGCGTGAAGACGGCGTTCTAGGCGTAGAGGCACAGACGTTCCACAGTTATTATGCGAGTGTTTCGGTGACAGGTCACAATTCTTTCTCGAATTGTTGATTTTGGCACAAAATCTGTAGTAAGAACTTTAACATAAATCATACTGAACTGTCCCAACAAGCAGGGTCAGGTTTTCCGTCTCATTTATAAAATCCCTAGCGGGGAATTGGAAATTCCCGTTCGGTTGCCCCATTTCTGGGCGTGACTCACATCATAAGACATAAGGCATAAGAGGAGGAGGGTCTGATCAGCCATGCCCCTGGGTCTCATTAGCCTGTATGGCCCCCTTTTGCGTCTTATAATCGTCGTGACAGTAACCTCCAGTTAGAATCAATTGAGGTGGAACATGTCGCACGCATGTGAGTGGTGTATCAACTTGTTGGGCTGGTAAGCCACGAGCTGGGGTAACCATGGAGCTATGAATATAGGGATATGGCATGACGTTACAAACTTGAAACCACCTCCACCATATTGGTGAATCCAGAAAGCTTGTAGCGTAGACTGTCTGTTGCTTGTAGCTGTGCTCGTGTTCAGTTGTTTGGCATCGGCGTTTAATATTTTAAAGCCTTGTTCAAAATAGCTAGCTTTTTGTAATAGTTCGTTATGGTTATTTGTGTGGCTAACGGCTGTACAAACCGTACGAAAAAAACGGAAATTACTTTCCACAAGTTAGTAGCTACTCAATATAATTGGAACATTTAATAACTTTGTAAGCTATTCGTTCATTTTTGTGAATTTATTCTTAAAGATTTCCTGCAGACCCGAAGCGGAGAGCATAATGGATTTAGAGCTGTACGAAGAGACAATTGGCAGTCTAGCAATTACAGTAGGTTATGTTCGGGTCATTTCCTAGAACACGATTTTGATAGAACTTCTTTGCCGTGTGTTCGTTCACGGAATTCGCAGTTCCATCAATTTTTCAGCATGTATTTATTTATTTATTTATTTATTTATTTAGTCAAAAACTGTATGTGACGTATGGAGGAGAAAATCATCTCCGCACGCTTTCTTAAGTTTCAGAATCCTTCGCAACAATTTAACTATTAATAGTTGAAAGATGAAAAATCATAGTAATAATAATAATAATAAATTTAAAAAGGCGAGGATTAACATTTCAAAAACTAGATATTTTCGTTGCAAAATTACAGAAAACTTATTTTTAACAGTAAAGGAACAAACAGATTTGATTTTTCTGTATTGTTAACAAAATAAAAACTCACCCTAATCTCTACTACCACTACAAGCAAAAGGAAAGTTCAACAAAACGTGCGCATAGTGAAGCTACATTTACGTCCAGAAGCAAAGGAAGGGCCATCTCAGCATTTGCTCAATGGATCAGGAAACTGGACAAAACCCGATCGAGATGGGAGTCATTGATCCATGTAAGTTAGCCCTGTAGTAACAGAAGTTATTGGTTTGACAGACGTGTTTGGACCTATGGCTTCTGGCGTGTTCTGGACATATGGCGGAGTGGCTTCACTTGCTAAACACGGAAGAGGTTAGTAATGGCACCTCCATGTATTCATAGCTCCATAGGAGTAACGGATTAGTAGCGGATTATTATCGTCATTTGTCTCCACCTAGCAGCGGGGTTTCATGTTAGAAGACCCTGGATAAATAAGCAGAATACTTCGTGAGGTCATAGAGACTAGATCGAGGGCTTCTCGGTTTCGCGGGTTGTGGATTTTATTCAATAGTTTGCATGATTCGCTAAAGATATATTAGCGGAAATAGAAGCGGTTAAAGATATTAGTGATAATTTCGTATATTTGGAGAAGTTAATAAGACTTGGATGTAACTTCTGAATCTATAAGGCGAAAGTCTTGTAATTAAATTGTTGTTTTTTGTTGGGAAAGACTATTATTTAAAAAGCGAGCGACGGGAAGTTGACATGTCTGTGACACTTGAGAAGTTACACGGGCGAAGTGACCCTACCCAGGCTAATGACTAAGACTGCTCAAAGTGGACGACTCGCTTCGCTTGACTTCGCCCAGTGCTTATCTGCGGGCCACCGGTGTACCTCATGACTTCTAGAGTCAACTCGGTGGAAGGGGAGAGGAAGCGCCCGGACACTATTGGCTCTGAAAGAGGAGTGGCACGTGAATTACTGCAGTGGATCAATGTGAGCAGTCTTGTCCCAATTATTACATTTAACTACACAGAGCATGGCGTATATAAATGCCTGCGTCTTTGATCACTTACAGGAGATAATATTGCAAAAATCTAGATGACCGCCCTAGGGGCCTGACATTTTGGTACTTAGAGCAGTGAAGTAGACTGCACACACAATATACCGTATATTTGGCAATTTCACATATACTTGTGTTCGGCAGGTCACGTTCTGCGCAGTCAAATAGATTTCGTGTTCCTGTCAATGCGTAAGGATTTGCCTAATAGTCAGGGGAAATGTTACATGTTTAACTTCGTTATATACCATAAATTCTATTATAAATTTTCCATCGTATGTGCATTTGCAGAAAGTTATTATCTTTTACCTATCCAAGTGCCCTAGAAGTTTGTAACATTTATTCTGAGGCACCTGTACATTGTACTGTACCTCACTTTATACGTCAATTTTTTTCCTCAGCTTTGTTTACCTCGGAAACCTGTAACTTATAATGCGCTGCATTTGTCCAGTTACTATTTTTCCATAACGTAGTGTTTCGTCGCCATTGACATTATTTTGTAGAAAGTAAAAAATGTACGGTACTCGTTCAGTCAATTCTATTGAATACGAAATATAACTAACGCGCTAAGAAATTCCGTTGGTTGTTTTTATTGGATTTTTTTATCCATTCAAAAAGAATATTGAAGGTTGTATATTTTCCTTAAAGAAGATAAGTTACATTAAGAAGCTCGTTGCGACACTTAATTTGTTGGTATGGAAACCAAAGTTTTACACAATCCGCGTCAATGATATTCGAAATTTGTAAGGTAAATAAAGTGATGACGCATGTGATAGTGCTCATATAGGAGTTCAAGACAGTGTGTGAAGGAGTTCAGCAGGAGGAGATGACACATCAATGGTGTGACAATGAGGAGATGTCACATCATTAGGCATCATACACGTTGTTTAGAAACTAGTTGTTCGTTCTCGGAAGATATTAATTTTACAATCTTCTCGGAAGATATTAAGTTTACATCTTCATTAGATTCTCTTGTCTTGGTGACTGCTATAAACTTTCGAAGTATTGAATTTTAAACGCCATATGTCGGCATATCGTTCTACACATCAATATCCAGTCAACGCAGAGCGGAGCGAGGCGGAAGTAGACGAGACTTCCTAAAATGAAGGGAAGAAAGATGAGTGAAAGTGATTGTAACCATTCCCATCAGAATGTGTTATTTCATTGAAAATCTCATAATATGTTTATAAACAACTACCAGTAACTAGGAATACGTACATTTTCGGATGTGTGTTGGTTATATTTTATTCTCATATTTTGATGATCGTCTACACCTATCCAAATTACGAACACATTTCTTTTTATGACGTGTGGTCATCCTCCTACAAGTCAGCAAACAGGCAGCGCGGAGCAGGCCGAGGGAAGGAGAGAGAGAGTGAAAGAAGCGGGATTGGGCTGGTGGGATCAGCGAGGGGAGACAAGGAGTTTTGGGAGGGAAAAGACGGAGTGGGGGTGAGTGACGGGTCGAGGCGGAGGGCGAATACCTTGAAGTGTGAGATTTTTTAAACGTAGGGCAGAAGAGTGAATTATAAGGAAAGGAACAGAATATGTTAGAAAGTGAAAAGATTACGTTGAGCATCACCTGCAATGTTTATATACGAGTACTCATATGTCAGAAGTTAGTATATTTTATAATTCATGTTGATGTATAGAGGGCGAATTTTGATGATCTAAAACATCGCCAGAAAATTATGAATAAAATGCTCTTAAAAGTATTTTAGAATGTCCTAAAAGTGAAGAAAAAGGACGTGAACATGCGATCGAAACTAGTTAGGATGAACAACTCAAACTGTTGCATTCGTTACAGTTGACATTTGATGTAATAGAGGCTTATATTTGTTCAAGTGAATTCAGCTTTCAAACTTTCGATTTGGACTGTTCTTTACCAAATAATCTGTTTTTAGTTATCCCTAAATCGGCTGAATCGCCAATGGCGCTGACAGGTGTCACAGGAACCTTAGATTACATACTCACAATGGCTGACATTACCTTCTGAGCAAAGAAATAGACTACCAAGTATAGATACTCAGTAATTCTATGGAGAACATTTTATACATCTCGTAAATCTTATTTAAAATAAGTACCATTAAAATGGTATGAAAATTGACGAAATCAGCAAAAATGCATTAAAAATGACGGGAAAAGGTAAAAAACGGCTTATTAGTCGAAATTCACGAAACATGCAAAAAATAGCGTATAAAAATGGGTCATTTCCTTTTGTCATAACATAAAATGAACTTCTATACTAGACAGCATTTCTCTAAAGTGAAAAATATGACAGTTCATTAAAATCCACCCCTATTTATGAAACATTTTTATCTTCATTGATTGATTGACTGTTTATTTCGTGTTTCCGGGCGCGTCAATTGCTATGGTCAATAGTCTCCTAAGGGTAATGCGTGTCATTATCAGTAGAGATGGTGGTGTTCTTCCCCGAATGGATGATGAAATTCGGGGACAATCGACACGTCGTCTTACGGAGTATTCCCAATCTAGCTATCTCTCACCAGCAGGGCACCGTCCCAGCCGAAACAAGCTCTGAGCTCCAGATTGGTCTCCCGATATGTATGGTAGTGTAATACATGTAAATGTAAGCGTGTGTAAGCAAGGGATATAACAATAAAGAGGAAGGAAAGATCGCGCGTGGTCCGTGGCCCGTTTGTTAAAGTACTACTCCGGCATTCGCCTGTTGATCGGAGAAACCACACAAACCAGCTGGCCGTTAGAATTCTCTTCCAGACAGCGGCTTAATTCGATCTCGCTATCTCTAGCTAGTGAAGAAACTCCTTTCACCGTCGGAACTCGAACCTTTTCACTCGTATCTAGTCAGACACTGCAGTGACATCAGTTGATGCCGGAGCCACTCCAGTCGGCCTTTTCTTCTCTTTCTTCTCTTGATGCTTCATAATTCGTTTTTTGCATACCACATATTTTAACTCTACAGAACACGTGTGGTCTCATCCTCCCACACATCAACAACCGATCAGCGCGGGCCGTGCCGGGGAGCGCGGTGCGGAGAGGGCGGGGCGGGGCGTGGCCGGAGGCGGAGGCGACCTGTCGTCGAGGCCTCGCTTTTAGCCAGCACGCGCGGGCGGGAGGCCCTGGGTTGGCGCCAGGCGCCGTCCAGGTGGCTCGCCCGCCGCCGCCGCCGCCGCCGCCGCCGCCGCCGCCGCGCGCCGCCGCCGCCGCCGCCGCCGCCGCCGCCGCCGCCGCCGGCCTCACTCGCACCCCTCACGCCCCCCCCCCCCCCGCGCACCGCATGTAAACATGTCTATCCGAAATTCGGGATTGCCCAGCAGCATCCCGCATCACCTCGAAGGAACACGGATCTCCCCACTTGACGCAGAACGGGGCGACGAATTTAACTTGCAGTGTCTCTGAACGGGAGGTCTTAGGGTTGGAGTCCCGACGGTGGGAGTTTTCGATACTTGCTAGATAGTTAGATCGAATCCAATCCCTGCATGGAGGAGAATTACAGCGGTCGGTTCATCTTATCGCTTTTCCTTGGTTTCTCCTATCAACACCAGGTGAATACCGTAATAAGTACCGCGAGCGGTAGCTCAGTACATCAACTGATGTCACTGCAGGGCCTCTGACCGGGAGGCACTAGGTTCGAGTCCTGACGGCGGCAGGATTTTCGACACTAGCTTTTCAGCTAGGGCGAATTCAATCGCTGTCTGGCGGAGAATTCTAGCGGCCGGCTGCTCTGATCGGTAGTTTTCCGTGGTTTCTCCGATCAACACCAGGCGAATGCCGGAGCAGTACCCTATCAAACGGGCCACGGACCGCGCGCGATCTGTCCTTCCTCTTCCTTGTCCTATCCTCTCCCCTTATACATACACACTTACACTAACATGCACTACACTACCACATATTCCGGGAGATCGGTCGGAAGCTTAGAGTTTGTCCCGGCTGGGGCGGTACCCGCTGGTGGGAGAGTCCTGGTTGGAAACTCCAATAGCCGACGGTAGGTCGGCGCCGGATCTCGCCATCCAGCGGGGAGATTAGCGCCATCTCCCGAGAAAAACTACACTAACTACACTATGCACTACACTAACGGAACTAATGACCAAAGCATCTGACGTGCTCGGAAACACGAAAAAATCAATCAATCAACCGTAATAAGTGGGTGACGGACCGCGCGGATCTTTCCTTCCTATTCTTTGTTTTATCCTCTCCCCTTACACACATTTACACTTACATGCACTATACTACTACATATTATGGGAGACCAGTCGGAAGCTTAATGCTTATCCCTGCTGGAGTGGTGTGTCGATGGTGGGAGATATCTGGTTGGGTAAACCCCCACAATGTGATGTGTAGGTCGGCGCCGAATCTCATCCACGAGGAGAATATCAACGTCGCTTTCCGTGATAAAAAATTCACTACACTTACTGGAATAATGATGATAGCAGTTGACGCTCTCGGAAACACAGAATAATCAATCAATCAAACGAATTTAAGGAAAGGATCCATCTGAATAACCGGTGCGTTAGTGCATGAAATTTAGTCCGCTGGTTTGAGCCGAAACGAAGTTGTTACTAGCTAAGTAGCTGGGATGCTGTCACTGTCACTGTCTGGATGAGAATTGTAGAGGCCGGTTGTTCCGCGGTATCCTGACTTCTGTCCTATAATGTACGCAGATTAGACCTGCGCAACGAGTTAGATTCAGTTTACGGTGGCACCCAATCTACGAATTCAGTCTTCCCAGAACTGACCTGCGGTAGCAACCCGAGTGCCCTCGGTTGCCCTGGACGTTAGCACTACGATAACTGTTTTCAGCAGGCCTGATGTAAATAGTCTTGCAGTACTGCAAGTGCAAGGATGTCCGACCTAAGCCTGAAGCTATTGGGCTTTAACGCTATAAAAAAACTGGGAGGGAAAGCTGAGGGGAAAAATGGTCGGCTGAATACCAAGAGTTGGTGGCCGAAGAAAAGTACACAGTGTATACGACCAGCCAGTATTTTTAACACATTCAACAACAATGAAGTATTACAAATTACATCGCATTGCTTATGTAGGCTTTTTTACAGACTTTGAAAGAGTGTTCAAAGCTTCGCATCTTATCTTCACCAATGCGACAACGTGAAAAATTGAAACTATTTCAAATAAGTCTAAATTTTCACAAACGTATAATCTCTATAGAATATCATGCAAATGTTACGCATTCCACTCATGACACATCTTCGAGGTAAACTCGACCACCTACGAGAATCAATATGGTTTTCGTAGATAATCTTTTTTCCGCCCATTCTCGTTACCATTTTCTTTTACAATTCATAACCAACATTTCTGTCATTTACATTTTTATCAAATAAAATATCACTCATTGTTGTCATTCAATCAGTTAACCCGCTATAGGGTTTTGATTACGTACATTATTGTTCAGATTCAGTTCACAAAGAAGTGCTAGTTATGACGCTTACCCATTGCTCTCAAACCGCAATTACGACCACAACAAATTACCACACTAATACTAATAATTCTGCACACACTAATCATTATGATGTTTTTCTTTTGTATTCGTACCCTCTCAAAGCAATGCAGTATCTTC
This sequence comes from Teleogryllus oceanicus, assembly GCA_964035755.1. Taxonomy (NCBI): domain Eukaryota; kingdom Metazoa; phylum Arthropoda; class Insecta; order Orthoptera; family Gryllidae; genus Teleogryllus; species Teleogryllus oceanicus. The sequence continues at coordinate 117,518,012 of CAXIVR010000004.1, read as the reverse complement.
CTCAGACGTTCACACACGCAAACTTCTGACATACGCGCGCCTACTTACACAAACACACATTCACACATCTGAATGCGTTGAAAAGAAACGTGTTCGACCCTCCAATGAACGAGCGAGCTTCGCAATTCGCCGAAGAAAACGAAACGCCCCGAGCGACGCGTTGAATGGAACCGGCGAGCCTTGAGCCCGGGATCTTGTGTTTACCGCGCCGCTGACGGAAGGGAGAGGCGGGGCCACGCGGGGCGCCGCGTGCCAGGGCGGCCGCTCTGCCCCTCCCCCTCCCCCGCCCCCTCCCCCTCCCCCACCTCTGCCTCCGTGCGGTGCAGCGCCGCGAGCGGCTATTCTGGGCGGACACCCCTGCGCTGCCCTGGCGCCCCGTGCAGCAGCTGCAGATGCAGCCTCCGAGTCGGGCAGCAAGGACTACAAAGGGCTACAACTTTGCATCAAAATTGTGGAAAATTAAGACTTAAAAAATTTCATTGGTTATTATTAAGGGGACGGTTTTTGATGACCAAAAGCATCGCCAAAAATGATCAATAAAACGCTCTTAAAATGCCCTAAAATCAAAGAAAATGACGTAAATAAATATGATAAAATACTGTTTCGATGAACAACTGAAGCTGTTGGATACGTTACAGATGTAATCGAGGCTTCTTCCATTCGTTTGAATGAGCTCAGCTTGCAAACTTTTGGTTTGGACTTTTTTTAATAAGCAAAACTCTGTCTTTAGTTATCCCGAAATTGGCCGAAACGGCAATGGCGCTGATATACTTCACAAGAATTACTTACTTACAAAGGCTGTCAAAACAATTTCTGAGCGAACAAATCGAATAGGCTAGTGAGTAATTCTGTGAAGAACATTTGTTGCATCTCGTTAATATTATTTGAAACAATTACCATTAAAAATGACATTAAAATCGATGAAATAAGCAAAAAATGTATTAAAAATGACGGAATAGCGTAAAATATGACTTATTAATCGAAATTGACAAAAAATGCGAAATAATTACTTATAAAAATGGATTATTTCCTTTTTTATAACATAAAATAAATTTGTAATCTAAATGGCATTGTTCTAAAGTGAAAAGAAAAATATGACATTTCATTAAAGTCCGCCCCCTAGTCATTATACTTCGATTTTTTTTCTTGTAAATATATCAGTCGCATTGTTCTATCGACTTTCATTTTTGTGTTTTAGTTTCTCTTTGACTCTTTCTCTAGTGACAACGAACTACTGTCGGTACATTTACCCTTCAGGCAAGAAAATTGTGAAAAATTATGGATTTTTTTTTTTCATTGGTTATTATACTCCGATTTATTTTCTTTGAAATTCTTCCATCCGCATTTTTCTATCGGCTCTCGTTTTTGCGATATTTTATTTTCTCTTTACACTTCTGTGTGGTTATGGCCCTCTGAGATAAAGGTTTAAATGGGCTTTCCCATAAACGACATTTCCAGGCACAACGTTGCAGATAAAAGTATTTAAAATAATTAAATGATTCTTTTTGCAAATTGTTGATAATTATTTTCTCTGGAAATGAATCTAAATTGTGGGTGTAGGAATTCAGTATCTCCTCCACCGGGAACCGCCTCAGCCGGGGCAAACTCTAAGCTCGCGTCACGTGTGGAATTGTACTGCACGGAACTGGCGCAAGGCAGAAGAAGGAAAGATTGAGAGCAGCCCGTTAAGAGCTTGTTAGGGGGTAGCTATTAGATAGTTTTCTAGGTCTCACTCGTACAAGAATGTTTCTTGTTGCATAGATTTTTACTTATTTAAGGTCGCTTTTCAACTACTAAGGTCATACAGCGACCATTGTAACATTGGTTTTGTGACTTTGGGATAACGGTAACGTAGAGGAACGGACACACACAAACATCCATGGCCCGGGAGGGATTCGAACCCGTCACCCTTCAGGCACGAGACAGCTAGAACCTTCGGCCTTAGCGACCTCGACAATCAAACAAGGTAGGCGTTTTTTATCTTTATTTCGGGTAACCTACCACAAAATGCATATAGTGTCGGGGTTGTCACACATTACAGCTTTAGCCTAGCATATTATATGGAGAATTAGCGGATGTTGTGGGGCAGTGGTGGTGTAAATTGTCACGACTCAAGTCCAAAATAAAGCAAATTCGCACATTAGCTACACGGTGTATGGATTACAATGAACGGATCATTTCGGACATCATCCAGCTAATGTTGGCATCAGCCAAAAAGACCGATGACTACAGTAAGGTGTTTGCCTGAATGTGAGACATCTTGTGTGTTGATATTGTGTGGGCATCTTGTGAGAAGATGTTAATAAAATGCTTTCGAAAGTGCTGGAGAGAACGATGCACTTCCTCAAAATTGTTTCATGTAAATTGCCGAAGACCAAGGCCTCATTTCCCTAACTCGGAAATGCATAGTCAAGCGTCAAGTGAAGTATATAGTGAGTTTAGATTAGGAGGTATCGTGTAAATAGAAATTTGAGTGGTACTCGAAACTAAAAACCTTGACCTTCACTAGCCTTAGAAACTTCCCACTAGCAGTCTAATTTTCATTTATCACGAAATATCTGCTATCCCTCCGATTGACATGAAGCAACGTAATTCATGTACCCTATAAATGGCTAATGTTCACTTCATTCGGCATAAGTCCGGCTCTAGTGCGCTTCGAAATTATACCTACTTCGGACTTCATCTAACCACTCTGGATAATGTGAACATTAACCGGTTAATTTGCGAATTAGCCAGAATCGAACATTGGCTGTAACAAATATTTTTGTGGTTATGGCTCGAATTATAGGAAGGGATCAAGATAAAAAAAGGACTATAGTCTTTGGATGTTTTTTCGTCCTCATACGTCATGCCGTCAGCCTGCCGCGCGGCCGACTCTCAGCGCCAAGTCGCCAGGCTTCGGGGGCGTCCGACACAGACAACGACGACGCTCCTGGCTGCGCGTCCACAATACACCGTGCGAAGGAGAGTGACTAAACCTCACGAGCCCCCGCAAAGGTCGCAGGTTAGGTAACATGGCAATACATCGAAGGCATCATCTGTAAAGGTCTGTTTTTCGGAACCACAATTCATACAAGAAAGAAATGTATATCACCGCGTTCTTTGGATTGACTTAGTTTTAAGGACAGTTACGCTTCTTCTTTCCTTATAACGTACGAGGTGAATAATTACATACATTAATAAACAAATTATTCACCTTAAAAATACATTATAAGAACGGTTAGTGTGAGTTATTTTTAATGTTAAATTAATTACAAATATTCGAGAGAGAAAACGAAAAATCTGGGAATGAAACGTAAGATACCTTTTTCCGATAAGTTTCAGTATCTTCCCGCTTGTTTCGTCCCTCTGTTGATTTTTCCATTTTTTCACTGAATCTCATGACGTCAACGGACGACGTTTCTGCTTGGATCAGAAATCATTCTGAGAACAGCGACTTTCACTGTTTCCCGGAATAGACGGCACGAGAAGGATTTCCGGACGTAGCATCGCAGGCTTATTCTGGCAGCACATGCACTTCATCTTGATTCTGCATACAGACTCTTAATTAAACTGTTTGTAAAAATATGAATTGAAAAAATATTTTAATAGAAGTGAAGGGAAATCCCTAATCTTTTTCCCTAAATCTAAATAGAGGGAAAATTTGTTCAGTGGAGAAAACGTTTCTGAGAAATCATATGTTTGACAACCCTCACTTTCGAAAATTAAACTTGATACGTTTTTTCTTCACCTACATCCCGGCGGCTTTCTTTCGCATATATTTCAATGTTCCCTTGTAAAACTTTAATTCTCTTTACACATTAATTTTCTACAAATATTAATTTTGTTATGTTCTTTCCTTTCGAAATGTTTCAATTACATCCACTAAATAAGTTTTATACAAACCTTTTTAAAATTCTTTACGCGATTAAAGAAATACAGGAATAGAAAACACACCATTTTTATTATTAAAAGCTTTTCACTTTCAAGAGTAATCTTCAAGGTTTGATATCCCCATTAAAACAAAAATTTCAAATAATTGTATAAAAGATTAATATATTCGTGTTGGGAATTATGAGATAAATGCAATCCTTAAAAAGCTTTTGTGTGTTGCTTATACTTTCACTTAAACGAGTATTTCGAATGTTGCCAATAAGTTGCTGGAGTTCACTGGTTGATTTCGGCCCAAGAACACGTGAAGAAGGGACCGCCTCGAGTGGCCGAAGCTGCGTGAATGGCCAGCGCGGGGGAGGGAAGCTCTTGCTGGATATGCGTCCAACAGCATAACTGAATTACGCGGATGAGGGAGGGCGATAATTACGGGCCGCACGCACTCCCTCCCTTTCCGACGCTAACGAGATGGGGCCGCGCCGAATGGCGCGGTCCTTTAAACGATCTTCCGTTGCCTTTTTAATTATATCACGCTCGTGTTGAAGTGAGGTCATCGACTGTTACTGTTCACTGTCTGCCTCTACGTATTCGACTCGCGAAACTGCGAATTCAGAACCGAAAGTTTGGTATCTTTTTGGAAAATTTTTCTTTTTTAAAAAAATTTGCATTTATGATCCTATTATTTTCTGGCTTTATTTGCCCGATTTATAGCTCATTTACAAAATTACCACGGTTAAGTTATTTTTAACAAATTAAATATTTTTGACTCTTCGTTATTCTTGAGGTGAATACAGCAGGCAAAACACGTGAGGGAAAAATGTTTGGTACATTGATTCACGTGCCCGGCTATTACCTCGACTTCACGTAAAAAATACAATCGACAAAAATAGGTTCGAGTTTCGCCAGTGAGAGGATTTTTTACACTAGCTTGTCAGATATGTCGAATTCAGTCGCTGTCTGGAGGAGAATTCTAGGGGTCGACTGCTCTGGTCGATAGTTTTCCGTTGTTTCTCCGATCAACCCCAGACGAATGCCGGAGCAGTACCCCAACAAACGAGCGACTGACTGCGCGCGATCTTTCCTTCCTCTACCTTGTTCTACTCTTCCCCCTTATTTACACACACGTACACTAACATGCACCAGATTACCACACATGCCGGAAGACCTGTCGGGAGGTTTGCCCCGGCTAAGGCGGTTGGTGAGAGATACCTGGTTGGGGAAAACCCTGCTAGCCGACGGTAGGTCGGCGCCGGATCTCGGAACCCAGCGGGGGAAAATCACCGCCACCTTCCTCGGAAAAACACTCACTACACTTATGAGGCTAATGGCCTTAGCCGTTGACGCGCCCGGAATCACTAACAATCAATCATTTCACGGTCTATTTAACTAAAAAATCAATTTCTTTCGTGAATTTGACCACATTTACTTGTTTTCGTAAAATGGTTTACTTACTTAGTTTTATTAAAAACATTGGCAATGAAGGATCAATCACATTTAATTTATTCCAATGAATATTTAAATGTAATTAAAATTCAATTAATTATTACTGATGATTTTGCAATCTCTTTAAAGTTATTAGGATTTCAATTTAAAAAAACAAATTTTACTACCTATATTCGTTTTTGCTTGGCCGATTTCCATTACTCTGTTCCACCTCACATGCTTGTTTGGTTTATTTTTATTCCGCAAATCCTATAGCGGGGTTCTTTCCGCATGTCTTCATGCAAGATTCTACCTCTCCAAAATCACACAAGCAAATCAACAGACAGTTTCTCAACGTTTGTGTTGATTATCAGGTTTTTTGTCTTTGAACTTGCAAAATATTCCTCTTCCTTGGTATGCTCCAGCTTACACGTTTTCTGACGTTCTCAGGATTTCTTAAGCTGCGCTTGTAAACTAGCAAGGTCATTTCTTAAAACGTTTTTCTTGAAGAAAGAAGTCCTCGTAGTCCTTGTAACTCATCAAATTCACACATGAATACAATGAATAGATTTTGAAACATTTCTCAAAGATAAATTTTACATTTTAATTATAACCTTTTACATTTGGCTCTGAAGTTTTATGTTCATGTTGTATTGAGGATTAATTGACAACTTCAAATCATTTTTTAAATAATTTAGTTAAAATTAACACGTGGAAAACTTAATAATGTATTACTATTTTGCGTGTTCTCTGTAAAATGTAAATTATCAGTATAGACAAATTCTCTATTTATACTCTTTATTTTAAATATTATGAGTACAAAAGTTAATACCAATGAGTAAGTTTGACAACTTTGTAACATTTTTACCGTATTACATGCTTACATGTTTCATCACATATTGCATTACCAAATAAACATCAGTAATGTGAATTAAGACTTATGATATAATAAAGAACTGCACTGACCGCGTTTCCAAACTAGTGATGCTACAACAGCACATACTTTCTTTCATTTTTGCAACTACTTCAAAATTTTGAAAATTCAAGTATTCAATCAAAATACTATCTGCGCCATTTTATAAGTATACTTTTCTTTATTCCATAAAAATAAAGAAAAAATGGAGAAGCTTTTTAGAAAATATATTTACATAGTTTTAAATTGCCTTCACTTAAAGCAAAAGCTACTCATACTACTCATATTTTCCAAAAGTTGTACACAACCTCATTAAAAATCTATTTTTAGAACATATTTTATCCAACCACGATGGTGTGTCTCAGCAAAATGTGTGCAATGCTCACTGTGCTTGTGCTCTTACTTTTCCCCGAAAATCATAATCTGCGAACTTCAATTTTTGTCTTAAAACAGTTTGGTGCAGTATGAGTAAGAGATAGTTACCAACACTTCTGTTGTACACTTCAGGGGTTTTGTGACTATTGCTTCTTACAAAAGGTAAAATCCGCCGCCCTTCCTTAGAATATTAGAATATAGAACACACAGGTTGTCTCAAAATAAATGTGACAAGTTTCTTGGGCAATTTTAGGGAATTTAGGGCTTATGCGGGGATCAGATATGATCACTTTTTGTCAATGAGCATGTAATGAGAAATTGTGTATAACAAAGTTACACATATAACATTTATCCCTGATTGTTAGGAAAGTGATCATGAGATGGTGTTAAGAGAGCTGCACGAAATCTCTGTGCACCAAAAGAACGTGCCGAACAACTGTGTATAACGAATTGTCTACCAATCAGAAACAAATAGCCCCTGCATGATCTGCTATTTGCGTTTTCGTTGAGAGAAATTTTCCATTTCACGTTCAAAGGCAAAAATTGATCAAATCTGATTCCCGCATTTGCCTTAAACGTTTGGAACATTCTCAGACCCACTGATGATCATCCTGTGCACGCGAGCGCGGTTGCAGGAAGTAGCGGTGTCCTTGCATCTCGTCCCGGCCACAAGGTCTCTAAACATCTGCCGCATGCCACCCACGTGGTTCTTACAAGCATCTTTTTATTAAGCTAGGTATTCGACTATTACCTTGCCTCTAGATTTGTGAATCAGTATTTTTTGACAAAAATTATTTCCTTACGGGTGGCAACATATTTTCAGCAAATACAGATGTCTATAATTATAACACTAGACGTAGTTATCATATTTATAACCAGTATTAACGGTTCATAGCAAAACATTCACATATTATACATGTGCATTATTTTATAACGCATTGTCAGATGACATTAAACGATTAAATTCGATACAAAAGTGCCAAGTATGATATTTTCTTCTGCATAACTGTTTCTATACAATAGAGTCAATACCGAGCATCAAAGAGGAAAAGAATATTTATTTTAACAATGATATTGAATGTATAAATTACCAATTGAACTGTGTAATATCAAACATCCTGTAACAAGTATTGTACCTCTTCTTCTGAAACGTTCCCATCTCGGTCAGGTTTTTCGTCCAGTTTCCCTGATCCTTTGAGCGAATGCTGAGGTGGCCCTTGTTTTGCTTGTGGACATAAATGTAACTTCACTCTCTGTGCACGTCTTCTAGAGTTCTGTAGGAAATAAATTATCGTTCTTCATGTACTCACGCAAGAAGTCGATTCTTGCACGAAGATCACAATGAGGGGTAATAGCCAAAATCTATAACTGATTTGCTTTTGCGAATAGTTTTTATTACGCTGGAGTGAATTGTTTCTCATCAATTCTTACCAAAAATGTTCATTTCCATCTCTATTCAAAATTTAACCTGTATATGAGTTGTGATAAGTGATTCCAGAATTAAAGAAACGTGCACAAATTACATTTGTCCCCATAGTACGTCACACACAGTTTTTAACTGTTTATGAAGTTAAATGTAAATAAATAAATAAATAAATAAATAAATAAATAAATAAATAAATAAATAAATAAATAAATAAATAAATAAATAAATAAATAAATAAATAAATAAATAAATAAATAAATAAATAAATAAATAAATAAATAAATAAATAAATAAATAAATAAATAAATAAATAAATAAATAAATAAATAAATAAATAAATAAATAAATAAATAAATAAATAAATAAATAAATAAATAAATAAATAAAAATGCTGTGCCTGGCGGGGATCAAGACAAGCGACGCGTGCGGATGGGGTGAATCGGAGGCCTCCGGCCGGCGAGCAGCTCGCAGTGACGGCGCTGTTTGGTGTGTTGCAGCATGCATCACCTGTACCCCGCGGTGAAGGGCGACCCGCTGTGTCCGCTGGGCTTCCACCCGCAGGTGCGCTGGCCCACGCGCTGCAAACGCTGCTTCAGGTGAGTGCAGCGCCGCCGCCACTCCCGGACACTTTGCCTCGCAAGAAGAGGTTGCGCTCATAGCTAGGTAAATGCAACGTTTCTCTGAAGTTACGCGTTAATACTTGCTCCAGATTTTTCTTCGTGTTTTAAGAACATTACGTGAAATAATACGTTTTTTGTAAACGTCAGAGATAGTAAAACACGTGAAGTACTTGTTTAATTCTCATTCCCCCGGCACGTCGTAGGTATCACTTTAATAGTAGATATTATTATTGGACGGTAACCCAATCTGACGATTAACCCGCTCTTCAAGCTTTTAAATGAGGCCGCAACCCGACTCCAAGTTGTCTGGGTCTTTCACAATCAGAACTAAACATTAGGCGCTCAGGTCATTGTATAATAAGGTATATACAGAGGTGTCATTTTCGGCGTAAAGAATCAACACTATCACGTTTTTCTTCGAATTACCAATACAATAATTTCTGCGCCAATTCAGTATCGGAAGCACAAATATCCGTAGAGAATGAATTTTCAAATTTTGTTTCAGCAGAAACTTGTGAACACTAGGCGAACTTTTCCATAAACGAGGCACTGGTGGTAGACCCAGAAGGCCATTTTAATTCCAGAGTTCAGAAGTTCCTATCAGAATTGCGCCGCGTATTGAATTTGCTGTCGTTACTCGTACTCATTCCCAATAATTCACAAATTCTAGTTTTCGTTCTTTGAATACAAATATTGGTTTTCTCTGCGGCTTTACTAATCAGTTTGATTCACCAGTAACACAATCTTCTGGACGTTATAGAACAACAGAATTTGTTAATTAATTGCTGTGTAGTAATAAAGTGGGGCTTAAATGAAAGGACATAAGAAACATCCAGCAATCTTTTACTGCAAATCATTTACATTTGCGGAAAGTGAAAGTTATTCTAGCCGAACTAGATCCAAATATAGCTCGATAATTGTTTACAGCGATAAATATGTTGGTGAGAGGACCCTTGGAGTACACTATGGTTTCACGGTCGCAGAAAAACAGACTCTAAGTTCAGATGAAGGACTCTAATAAAGGAGTATCGAACTCTAATAAAGGAGTAACACATTTTTTTTAGAATTACTTTGTAGTCTTTTAGAAGCAACAGAGGATGATTCCGAAATCGGTTTATTCATTTTACGATTATCCACTACTATGCTGACCCTGGGAAGCCAGCTGCCTACATGAAACTCTACCTACGCCTACCCTTCGCAGGACGGCTGCTTCGCCGTAACCGTAATTAATGCGCTCAATGAGGCAAGCGACTGCCTGCTGCGTTCGTCTGTCGTGTGTTGTCTGCGTCCTAGCGGATGTAAACGTCTCACAAACGGGTATTAAGACCCAGAAAAAAGATTTTGGTTCTCAAAAATGATAAGTAGGCTAATTGATGCCAACAAACAGATTTGCAACATTACATTGTAAATATGACTTAAACAGGCTTCAGCAGATTATAAGAAGCAAATTATTTTATTAATATTTTCGATGACAGCAAAATTTCTTAAAAATAATAATGGTATTTTTATAACTGGTTAATTTTGTTTAATTACTCTAAATCTAACATAAATATTACTTTATTTTCAAATCTATTGAGAAATGTATGAGCCATATAATCTTTCAGCATTGAAGTGTATAAATTGTTTTATGAACTTGTGGTCCTACAGTGCGTCCTCCAGATTCTGAATTATTATTCCAAACTAATGCCGTAACTGGGTGAAATTTTCAATAAAGCTTTAAAATCAAAATATCCCCTACCCTGGATATGCAATCCGTCCAATACAATTCTACCAACCCCCGCAGAACGTATTGTTTTAATTTATTTTCAGTTAATTCATCCCTAATACTCACAAATTAGAATTGTAAGAAAATGTACCTGTTCAATAAAAACACAAGTCTACGATGAAACACTAAAATGTATTAATGGGTAATGATTTTTTACGAACAAAATTTCAAAAGGTCAAATATGAAAATATTATTTATAAATTCAATCAGCTTTTCTCTTAATAAAATATATTTCCTCTTTCTAGAAACTGATATTACTGATTTTCTTTAATTCATAAGACATTTTAGTAAAATAGTGGGAATGCGTATGGTCTCGAAACTTTTCCTGTTCCTGTTAGTATTATTACTCAACCACTTCTTCTATTTTTTAAAGTAGTAGAATCTATATGCGAAACTCCTAAAAAATCATTTAAATTTAATTGAGGGGAAATTAGATTAATAATTAAATATCTGGCTTTAAAATTGGATGTCCTGACATTCGAAAAATATTTGAACTTTTGCAATTTTCAAAGTTTCAAAGGAATTAATGAAAAAAACCATACATATATATGTGCTTTCCTCAATTTGAGCAAAATATTTAAAGAAGCAATTATTTCTCGTAACGTTGCAGTCATGTCTCATAACATTCCAAAAAACGTCACAGGAGCCTTTATATAAAGTACCTCCATAAATAAAAATATTTTAATTATCTCCGGGACGGCGCAACTGGATCTTTCTCCTGACATTTACTAAGTTTCAGCTCACAATCCTGTAATCTGACTGACTTATGCGTGTCACATACACCCGCCATCCATCCATTCATCCACCCCGGCGGACAGCCAGACATCCCGATTTGAGGTATTTCCTCACCCCCTGCATCAGTCTTAAGCATATTTAGCATTAATATAATATAATAGTTATACAACAGGGCTAACTGACTTTGATCCTGACGTGTGTGCATGTTTTAGCTCAAAAGAACCTTAAACACATATTTTTTGGGCTTTTCGATCGAAAACTCGAGATCGAGTTGTTGAGGTGATTGCAATTATTTTCTTCGTTCTAGAGAGGAAAAGTAAACTCTGCTAACGCTGTCATTACTAAACCACTCTAAAACTCATATTTTTTGTTGAAAAAGTCACTTGACTTTTGTGAATTGAAGATAACCAAAAATTATCAAAAAGAAATAAATTTTGTTCAAGTTTTAGAGATTTAATTTTTATAAATTTCAATTTTGCAATAAAAATATATCTGAACTTGTACATCCATCATACAAGTACTACTTAAAAATTTAGGTGGGAAATATTACCAATAGCTGCAGTGCCCAATTATTCTACTTGTCTTTATAATATTGTACACTAAATTCTCTCACTTTTTCTCTCATTCCTATTTACTGCAAGTACAGCTTTTATTCAAAGTTGGATTGGAGACTCCAATTATGCTTTAATCATGTCCACATGAATGGCACATCAATGAAGTTTTAGCCAACAAATTTACCGTATTGTAGTTATTTGCGTTCAGCCTTAAACTACAGCCTCTTTTATCAGAATCTATTTTATAGTTGTAAGATAAACTAATTTACAATTAAGCCATTTGTAGATTGACAGTGACAGTTGTTCAGTAGTGAGTTGAATAGAGTAGCTAGAAACGAGAAAATACTAACTATAGTGATTTGTTTTAAGATTATGTTGATGTTAGCAAATTATACGTAGTATTAGAGGTTTGAATGAACTGGAAAACAACCCTGTCTTGTACAATTTCCACCAATTCGTGAAACAATATTGCAACAAGAAGCTGCATCACATTACTATGGGGTCGTCGTGGGAGCTTCCTTGAATAGTAATTTTAATTAATGCATTGGAATGTGAGGTACCGCTCAATGGCCTGCGAGTTGCCGGATGTGGTCCAAACCGACTTTGCAGGGTCAGAAAGTTTAAAACAAAAAGTTTATTCAGAAAAATTCGAGATCTGCAACGAGTAAGGAACGAATTACTTCAGAATTTGAACAGTATCATCTAACAATATCAGTGATACTAAATGTCCTTCAGTGTTTAAAAATATCATATATGTATCAAAAATGAAAGAGAGCACGAAAACTTCCTTTATGTAATGTAACCACTTGTGATAATTGCAACAACATTTCATGGTTGATGAAAATGAATGAATAAAGTTAATAAATTTGTGAAAATGCATTTTTGTCAAGTGATTAATGCTCCCCTCCGTACTATTGTCTTTTCTGAATATTATCATGTACTTCTGTCTGTAACTTCTTTCCTTTGGATTGCCTAAATGTGTGTAATTGTTTTTTGTTTTTTTTTCGGAAATAAACGGTTCCAGAAAGTCGTTTCGAAAAAAGAGGATTTAAATATTTAAGTGTGCGATATAATGTTTTAAATACATTAAATGGCCTACAAAAATTAATTACAAATCATTTCACTAGGTATAAAAATACTCATTCGGACATTTGAAAATAGGCCTAGAGTATTTTCACAGACGTGCAACAACATTTTCATTTTAGTATCGTTCTAGCGATACTTAAGCATACCTGCAAAATCAAACGAAACTACATGGTGTACGTTAATAGTATACAAGAAGTATGACTCAGCAACAAACATGCTTTAGAATGAATATTTTTTCAATAAACTCAACTGAAAGTTTCCTTGAAACCTTTGAGTAGAAACAGGAATAGAGAAACGCAAGTCTAAGAAAAACAAATAGTCAACTTTCAACTTTCTTCATTCTGATAAACGCTCGATCTTCAAAATGAAACCATTTTGCAACCATTTCTATGATCGTTTGAAGGATACTGGGAAGAATACAAAGTTTTACCATAAAGTTTCCGAATAAGCTCCTATGAGAAACGTAAATCAATTCTTAGTGCTTTACTTTCTCGCCATTAAGATGGTACAATTTTAGAAGAATTTATGTAATGTGGAAAGAACGGCGAATTTTTGACAGAAAAACTCTTATTACCGGGTCCAGTTAATGAAAAAGTGGATAAATCCTATTGCTAAATTGAAAAAACTCTAACATGTGGTGTAGCCAGAGTCTATGTTTTATGGGTCCGTGATACCGAATGACGGCAAATGACCTTGAATCGAATGACGGCAAAACGTCTGCCTTTCCGTCTGTGAACAACGCTAGCGGTTAAACCGTTCAGTTGATTTTCTGCAAAATTGATTATTCCCAATTGATCTGGCTATTGTCGCGGCCCCTTCAATTTTAAACCGATATTTTAATTTTGGGGGTACTTTACATGAAGCCCTTGGGACATTTTCAAAATTAGTAACAGCTCCATTGTTTTTTATTAGTATGAATAAATAGTAGCATTAATATATAAACGATATTGTTATTTACATTCTTTAAAGAACTCAACTTTCTCTTAAAATCATTGTAGTCTGAAGATGTAAAAAAACCCATGTCATCGAAACATCGCAAACAAACTTTGTGTAATGAAAAATAAAAATTAAAATTATGTGATTCTGAGTTATTTTAAAAAGTTTTTAAAACTACTGTCTGTCACAGAATCTGTGGCCAAACACATAGAATACGATTGAATGTAATAGTGACAGCACATTTCCTATTTTTTATGGATAATATTTATAGGTACCTTTACCTTAAGATTACAGCTAATTTTGAGCATTTTATATTGAAATAATTATAAAATACGATACTTATCATGTTATTCTGGGTATTACATGATTCCCAATGTTCATGTACAACTACGAGTATCACTTCCTATTACTTTAATTCTTTTGGATGACATCAATTGTAGGGCAATATAAGTAATATTTAAGTCATAAAAATTTCACCGTTTATTCAAACTAAAATATATTGACAATACATTAAAAGTGCAGATCTCTGAAAGGTGACAAATACTGCAGACAAGCAGGAGCTGAGGAGATAGATCGTACCCCAGCCAAATACATGCGATCAAAATCAGTTTTAAAATGCACTGAACATAAATAAAGTAGAACAATACGTTGAGGGACCAGTTCTCTCTTTTCACAGCCGCAATCCATTACCCGCGTATTTACGGATCTTTTGGAAAGCTGAATAAAACATTACGATAATCTAAATGGCACATTTTTAAATAATTAGCGAAACAAATCCTAAACAATACTTCGCGTTGAAGGTTATACCCAGTACTTTTTTTGACTATTTTTCGCGAGACCAAATGCAACACAAGTGAGCATGGTCAATTAAACTTTCAATACACCAACCCCTATCAATTGACAATCACTCTGCCACACGATAAGCTCTTGAAATGCATACGAAATAGTATCCAGCACTTTGTCGCACATTTAAGCAGGACGCGGCAAAACCGAATTGGGTTGTACCAATTTAGCCGCCACGTGAACTCACTGGCTTCATTGGAAAACTGTATGGGCGACTCTATGTATAATACACTTTGGTTCCAAATCTTTTCTAAAAGGTTAATTTGGAAACACAAGCTCGACTAAATAAAAAAGCTGTATCTTATCACCGCCACCATCTCGACATTCAACAACAATGTGCTTCTCAAATATCTATTGCGGCATTGTTGTGCGAATAAATAAATAAAAAATAAATAAATAAAATATAGTCATGAACAATTTAAATTAAGGTTTGCGGATTGCTTGAAAGAAATATATTAAGACATTGAGAATACAAATTGGAGAATCCAGTAAAAATATAATTAATATTGGCATTTTCAATAGTAAATTATAATTAAAATTGAATTATTTTTCATATCATTCATTCATTTTCTTTCGTACCCCATAGTTGGTAGGATACCTGTACATACTTCATTAATTTCAAGCAGAAATTACGAAAAAACAACTCGTTTTTCCAAAAAATTGTACATCAGCTATTTTAAAGAGCTAATTTTGTACAACGCCTTTTCAGAGGCAAAAATCTCTATCTTAAAGTTTGTAGCTTTGAAATTGTATTATTTGCAATTTTCGAATAACCTGAATACCTGAAAATGAGACTAACCCCATATTTTTTACTGTTCATTATTACATATGTGGAGAAAGTTGAAGGAAAAAGTTTGGAGCGCTTTTTGAGAAAAAAATAAAAATGTCTATATTTCGGGCAAAATTACACGATAACTTCTTATATTTTCGAAAAGTTGCACGTGACCTTATTTCAAGATTTGTCTTTAAGAAACTGATTTTATTTAGAAAACAATATCTCTCTTCAATATTATGGTAGTAGGGAGACACCGAACAAATTTGGAATTTTTTGAATTTTTGAAAAATCAGGAATTTTAACGAAAATGAGGCTGCATCTTTCTCTTAAACGTCCTTTGCACGAATTTTCATACAGTTCTGACTGCGGCAGAATTTTCGACACTAGCTTTTCAGCTAGGTCGAATTCAGTCGCTGTCTGGAGGACAATTCTAGCGGCCGGCTGCTCTGATCAGTTTTCCGTGGTTTCTCCGATCAACACCAGGCGAATACCGGAGCAGTACCCTGCCAAACGGGCCATGGACCGCGCGAAATCTGTCCTTCCTCTTCGTTGTCCTATCCCCTCCCTTTACACACACACGCACACTAACAAGCACTACACTACCACATATTCCGGGAGACCGGTCGGGAGCTTAGAGCTTGTCCCGGCTGGGCGGGCCCGCTGGTGGAGAGTCCTGGTTAGTGGAAACCCCTAGCCGACGGTAGGTCGGCGCCGGATCTCTCCATCCAGCGGGGAAAGATCACCGTCATATCCCGAAAAAAACATGCACTACACTAACGGGACTAATGACCAAAGCAGTTGACGCGTCCGGAAACACGAAAAAATCAATCAATCAATGAATCTTACAGTTCCTTCACAACAACAAAATTTAATCAAAAAATCTTGGAGGCCTTGGAGCCCTTTTTTTTTAATGTTCGAGGGATTTAACATAAAGTACCTCCCAAAATTACACATCGGTTTCAAATTCCAGGGATCGAGAAACCAGCCAGAACGATTGGATTGAATTTGGAGAAAATCGGCTGCACGTTTTATGGGCTAGCGTTGTGCACAGACAGACTGCCGTTTTGCCGTCGATCAATTTTTCGGTATCACGGGCGCACAAATCATTCGTGCTACACCACGTGTTAGAGGAATTTGTTGTATATTTTGCAACTGGATTTACCCACATTTTCGTTATCAGGGCCCGGCAATAAGAGATTTTGTGTCGAAAATTTGCCGTTTTCCGGGGCACGACTACAATACTTTCTCTTCTTACGTTAGTAAGTGCAAGAAAAAATCAAATAAGCAAATAATTGGATTATAGATGATACAATACTATGTAATAAAAAATTAAAACCACTGCGCTATATCACTCCGCTATATCAAAAATCAAATAACTTTCCAAGCTACAAACTGTGACCTGTCCATACACCGTGTCTTAACCCACTCCGCTTAACTGCCTTCCTCGCGCGCTCCTCGAAATGTGCGAAAGCGGCGGCGGCGGCGGCGGCGGCGGCGGCGGTGGTGGAGGCGGCGTCGGTGACCGTGATGGTGACGGTGGGAGTGCGGGTGGCGACGGCGGCGGTGACCGTGATGGTGGCGGTGGGAGTAGCGATGGGAGTGGCGGTGGGCGGTGGCGGCGGCAGTGGAGGCGGCGGCGGTGTGGCGGCGGGAGTGGCGGTGGGAGCGGTGGCGGTGGGAGTGGGGGCGGCGGTGGCGGGGGCGGCGGCAACGGTGGCGGTGGCGGCGGCGGAGGGGGGGGCGGTTCCGCTGCGGGGGGGGCCGGGGGGCGGTTACCGCATAGCGGGGGCGGGCCGTCGCCGCCGCGCGGAGGCCGCATGGCCGCGAGCGTCTCACGCGAGACTCGCCGGCGACGCGCAAAGACTCGCGAGACGCAACGCGGCGCTCGCCCGCGACGCAAATACTCGCATAACGAGGTTAGTATCACGCCTGCGTTTTTAAGGGTCTACCGGAGCCAGTGCGCGAGTGCCAAGCGCGCCCGCGGCGACGTGTCTCCGCTGCCTCCCCTGCTCCCACTGCAGATTGCCCACGCCCACCTCACCCGCGCCATCGACGTTGTTATAATTCGTTGTCATAATCAAGAGATCCGCTAGAACCGGAAATACGGCGGGTGAATTTTACGATCACAGATAATATTACACTCATAATTAACACTAGCAAAAATTTGCCACGATATTCAGTAATATTAAATATAAAATTAACAAAACAAAAATGTAATTTAAAAAATAGAATAGAGCGTATAATAATAATAAAATCAGTTGATTAAACTTAATTTTTGTTTCATGAAATTAAATTTTCACAAAGGGGATAAAGTTATTTATGTAAAGGTCGTTAATTATGATGGATTTAATAGTTCTTATGGCGTTGTATTCGCGTAACTTTTTTTTTTTTTACTTAAAAGAAACATTATGCGGAACAACGTAAAATAATATGACAAGTTCCAATTACAATTTTTAGGAACCTGAAATTAAATAATTATTTAGTACAATAGTTGTTTTTTATATATCTGGGGCGAAAAGATAGTTTTGCTCCGTGGGTGTCATCTAAAGAACTTCTTGCCCGAGGATTTGGAAGTCGCCTGAAGATCAAAAACACGAAGTAACGCCCGTGGTGCATGCAAAACTTTGTAATTTACCAGTTTCTTGCTGAATCAAGTGAGAATTAGAAACATATTTTTGCATCAAAAGGGAAAAGGCGCATTGTAATCGTCAATTGTCATATGGAATCAGATAAACAAAACAGAGGGCAATTACTCTTGTTAATATTTGTTCGTGCTAAGTGGAAGAATATTGTGAAGTTCCTGCGAAAATTCTCAAAAAATCTAATAACGTTTCTGATACTTTATTTTCTGTAAAATCTCGAGAAATATTTGAAAAGGACTATGGTGTATTTTAGAGTTGGAAAATTACTGTGTAAATTGCATAAATGAAACAATACTTTTAGGACATTTGCGTCTATTGCCGAAAGCTGTTTAGAAGATACCAGTAGATAAAAATAGCATTGTAAAGATGTTAGCTGTCTTCGTTCTACGTATATTACCGCTAGTTGTATAACTACTCAATAACCATCTTAGTTTATAATAAAAAATGTAATACGTAATAGTCAAATAAGAAAAACTGATTGAAATGTTCATACTAATTCAACAAAATAATATTCATGAAGAGCAAAATTATATTTATGGTGCTCTTATTTGAGAATTTATTTATTCATGTATTTATTGTATGTTTCTGTTAGTTAATTTTAATAAATCTAATTCTTAAAAAATAGTATTATTTATTATTTTGGTAGCGGAGTGGGTATAAATATTCCGAAGGTCCGCACGGGCATGAAAGAATCTTAAAGGCTCGAAAAGGTATTATTCTATTACGTGCTTTGTTTCAGAACCATAAACAGAATTTAACCCTGTTACCAACCAATGTCCAATTTTTGAGACGCTTCCTTGAATTTAAATAATTTGAATTTAACTGTATGGAAAATTTTGTAATTTTGCAAAACAACAGAAGATATAACATTATAACAGGCAATGTAACGACTTTTCATGAAGAAATGTTAGTTTATGATTTTTAACTTAATTTTTCCTTTAAGCGACTTGCAATATTTGTGTTAAGTATAAACATACATTCCATTGTTGATTTCGACTCATACTTAGGTTGATGTAAGTTACAGAGAGCGTAATATAATGCGTACGTATATTACTAAACTTATCAACTGAAAAGTAACGAATATTGCGGCCATCATTTAGCATGAGACCTTGCGACTTAATAATTCTTAAGTGTCCTTTCCTGCGCTTATGTAGTACGTCTCTTGACATTGCTTTCCCTCTTCAAACCTCCATCGGCATGGATGTCGTCTCCCAGTTTATGTCCTAACTGTCGGATACCACCACAACTTTCGCCAGCTCAAACGTAATTGCCTTCGTGGACGCAACCTTGCTTCACCCGTCGTTGCTCTTATTGTAGCCACCGCTCAGCCCGTGTGGCAATGTATGACGCCCTACTATTACTACAAAGCTTTAAGACACTTCTGAGGCTGCGTAATGAATGAACCGCCTGATGCAGATGTCAAGTGGCAGATATGGTTTACCCAATTATGATCCCCTAAGACCAATAGTCACAGCTGTTGAAGAACCCTTAATCCCAAATTAATCAAGCAATCTCATAATACATGATTTTCTCATTATAAAACACAATTCTGTTTAGAGTTATGAAAGTATTTATCAAATAATTTGTAACATTTCATCACAATATTGCATGCCATTAAATGTAGTTGATTCTCTGAATTTTCAATAAGAAAATAAGATTATTCCAACTGTGATGTTAATGTGAAATAAAATTATCTTAAAGTGAATATCCATAATACAAGTAATCATTCCAAAACAATTCATTTAATAATCATAAGCAATTAATACTATCAGTTAATAATCCTTGATCATTTATTTTTTCCTTGCATTTATCACATTTTCAGCGTGGAATACAGGACAGTAAAATACTCAAATATAACCTCATAACTTTATATCACGGTGAAAAATATTTTTTTATATAAATTAATATTTTTATTAATGAAAACTTTTATTTTTATAAATTATAATTAATAGTTACTTAATATAGCCGTGAGAGAACAAATCTATATTTATTCTCTAGGTGGCACGATCTCTGAATTTGATAAATAAATCAAAAGAAACTAGACGAAACAATCGATTGATAAGAATTGCTTTGACTTGAAGCTATTTTCAATTGGTAACTGAGATTTATGTACTAAAATGTTCAACCCCTCTTAACCTATTTCAAATTATTACCCTCTTGACCTATTTCAAATTCAAAATATTAACATATGAACAAGCCCGGCGAACAATAACAAGAATTTGTTCTCATACACACACACACACACACACACATTTTTATGTTATTATTGGCCTCAAAAGTTGTTTATTCAAATGGTACTATTGGTGTTACATTTTAATTCCTGCACCTGATTCAAAAGAATGGACAGAAAATAAAGATGGACCAGCTGGACCCAAGTACAAATATTTTCTCTGTTCCAAGGAGTGTGTTTCTGTTTGTCCTCTTTTATTCACCCACATTCATTGGAATGTTATAAGTTTCACGTCGCCTCTCTATGAATTCTCAAAATAATTGCAGTGTCAAACACGACGCCAAAGAACACAAAGAGTATCAAACGTATCATGTCTGCAAATACACACACAGGTTTTACATACACCAACTTTCAAGACCATTTTGAAAGAAACGTTTGAAAGACGTATGGAATGCTTCACTAATTGTTTGAAACTTTTTAATACTTACTTAGTACGCAATTTTGTACTAATTTTGTACATATATAGTAAGCAGACTTCATAAATAAGATAAAATCAAGATTCCATTTTCTTAATGCAATATTAATCTTTCTTCCTGTACTATTTAACATCGGAAAGTAGAAAATAACATATCAGCATCAAATTAAAAAAGCAAAAGAAAGAAATCTCGTCGTACGAAGATTCCTACCCTATAGTTGAGTATGTCCTCCAACACGAGATTTCAGTGACCAACTTCCTAAATTCAGTTTAATTCGCATGTTTAGATAATTGGGTTCTGAACGGTAGGTTGTAAGAAAAGAGAGAAAAAGGTTTTGCTGACATTTCATTGAATGGCTTGCCTATCGTTTGGGATAAGATATGATGAAGTTTATTAGTATAATGGTCTTCTATTTATTTATCGTCAAAAAACAGTTCAAAACTGTGTGACGTGGTAAGGGGGAGAAGTGCAATCTGTGAACGTTTTCGTGAATCCCTAACCTTGCTCTTATACTATATTAAGTTAAATTATGAATACAGGTAGCAACGAGCGTTTTTGCAAAAAATTGATAAGAAAATATTCGCTCCCGTGAAATAGAAACTACAAAATATAGGTCTTACAATTGGTTGTTCTCTTACTTTGAAGGCTCCAAATAATTGTTTCAAACGTCTGGTGCGTTTCAAAGATGATCTCTGATTGCGGTGAGAAATTTTGTATACCGAAGTATTTCGAAATTCAACATGTGTTGATGTTCTATGGATTGGAGAAATCAGGAGTGTAACTGTTGAATTCTATTAAGTTTAGTGATAAAGGTGAAAATTATGAGTTTTGAAATAATCTAATGTAAAATACAATATTCTTCTCTTTTCTCAAGTTCTGCCACCAAGAACGTATTTTTTAATATTCAAAATAGAGGTCAAAAACAAAATAAGAGGCAAAAATATTATTGAGGGTAATTTGAATGTCCCTTCCAGCTTTACAAAATTTGTCGTAAGTCCCTTCGATTCATCAATTCTCTCTCGAAGAACTGGATTTTTTAAGAAGGATTAGGAAAGTGACTTATTAGACCTATAAATTACAGATTATCAGATTTTTATTAATACTGCCCAAACAACGAATGAGAAAATATTATCACTTACTACGGCAAAATCAAAACATGTTTGCGCGTCAAAAGGCAATGTATTGAGAAAGTTATTTTGGGGTTCTCACTTTTATTTTGTAGATTCCAAAGTATCTTCGAAAGTGTCCTTTAAACGATATTAGAGCTTATGTTTAGAAATATCGCAAAGTAAAGTACAGAAATGCATGTGTCGCAAATATTTTGTTTCAAAATAATTATACACGAGAAAGTTATATATTATTACTGAGATTATATATTAATACTGATCCTTATTTACATGTTGGCTGTTTTTAGAGATATAAAATGAATTAGGATTAATAAGATCGTTCTTCACATTCATTTGCATTTCATTTCAACTTTATCTTAAATCATGAAGTATTATACAATAATGCATGTGAATATTGCTTAAACATTGTGTTCAGTATATATTAGTTGTTACAGAAGAAATTCAGTTTAACAAGTCATCCAATTGGACTTTTGAATTCACGATTAAATTTCAAAATCATAGAGATCTGCTTTTATACAGCGTATGGCAGCTTACCGCCTGTTTTTCACACCAACCACTTTGAGGCTTCAGTACTAGACACTAGGGCTAAGGTGCCGATCAGCATCGGATGTCCGTATTACGCTAACAAACAAAGCACTCTTGTTCTGAAGCAACAGCCGTTTCTCTTTTAATTCGGCACGATTTGAAAATACCGCGGCAGGGAATAAACAAGGTATTTTGGGAATGACTAGAGCAAACATGTATTCCTGCATCAATGCGATTTCCAGTCCTCACTACCCTCATTTACATTTCAGTTTTACTTTCCCGTATACATACGTGTATATATGGGAGTAATATACGTAGTATAGAGAAAGTTATGTAATGCTGTGAAAAATCGATTTCGAGATTTCAACGGAAATAGATGTTTTGGGGTCCCCTGATACGGAAAAGGTTTTTTTTTTTTTTTTTTTTTCCAAAACTGTCTCTGTCCGTCCGTCTGTGAACACCACTAGCGCCTAAACCATGCGTACGATATTTTCCAAATTGAAGAAACCATGTCAATCTGGCTCTAGTTGAAGCTTTGAAATTTTGAAAAACATTCTTTAAAATTTGGGGATACTTTACATGAAGCCCCCCGGACATTTTCAAAAGATTCCCAAAAACGTCTCCAAATTCTTTCTTTAAATTTCTGGTAACAATATAGTAAAATACACTTCTAAAGGTGGCACCAGTCCGATTTTCACGGTTAACTCTGAAATTTCGAAAATTACAATATTTTTAATTTTTTCGGTGTCTTCCTACAACATTATGTTGAAGACCGAGATTTTTTCTTCAAATGATATTTGTTTCCCATAAATAGCACCCTATCCGATGACATAAACGACATCTTGCTCTATTATTTTGTATCTTTGTTTTTTTTAATTACAAAAATTTAATTTTTTGACTTGTCTCTCACGCCGGTAATATTTACATTAGAGGCAATTTCTTCACATTATTATATTTATGAGAGCATGTGCTTTAAATAATATCAACTAAATTTCTCGAAAACTCAACAGTTTTCTATGAAAATGAGCTCAAAATTCCGCATTTTCAGAAACGCTTACAGGCCATTTTCACAAAAATGCTCCAAATTTTTTCTTCAGATTTTCCTATGAATAGTGCTAATTGCACTGTTTAATACGATGTAAAGTTCATGTTGGTGTATTCTTTTGTTTTTTCAAAAATTACACAAATGTAATTTTTTTGAAATATCTCCCACGTCGTCAATATGCACATTTCCATAGAATGGTACACATTATTACATTTGTGAGTGGAAATGCTTTCAATGACTTTAATTGAAGTTTTTCGAAAACTCAATAGATTCCTGTTAAAAAAGAGCTTCAAATTTCGTATTTAGAGTAATACTTAATCGCCATTTTCTTAACAATGGCATCAAAATTTTCAATGAAAATTTCTATTTTGGGCGAGATTTTTACACTTCTTTAATATTCTTGAAGTCCACTATTAAGAAACCGAAAAGTTAAGAAAATGACAAGAAAATGGTGACGATAGATGGCAGCTGGCCAGAGAATGGAACAAGACCTTAAAGCTAGTCCACACCAAGGAAATTAGAAAACTTTACTACGAGAACGTCTGTTCCATTCTGTAGCACCTCTAGTTTTATTTGTTTCGTCAAATTGATTGTTTTAGTTTTTCATCTCAATGGGTAGAAGCGACAGAGCTTCCAGTTACTGCATTTTATAAAACTAATGGTGCTCTAGAACTAGTGATGCCACTACTTTTCGTACTAGCTAGTTTCCTTATCCCTTTAGTCTGAACTATGTCTCTGGTTCTGTCTCAGCTTCTCACCTGCCGTCTACTGGCGCCTGAAGCACATTTGTTCACCTTTTTTAAAAATTTTCAGTCCCCTAATGGTGAAATTGATATATGACTCAGAATATTATGAAGTAAAACCTAACCTTCTATGTAGATTTTCGTTGACACATTTGGAGCCATTTTGTGGAAATGTCCTTGGGCGTTTCTGAAAATGCTTATTTTGAAACTCATCTTCACCAAAAACTTTCGATTTTTTGAGAAACTTCATAGGAAATTATTTGCAGCAAATGTACTCGCATATGCGATAATGTACTACAGGAAACGCGCGTAATGTAAATAACGGCGTGAGATATATTTATAAAATGCATTTGTGTACTTTTAGAAGAAAAAAAGAATACAGCAAAATTGCGCATACAGTGAATTTAGCACTATCCAAAAAATAAAGAAATAATTTGGAGCCATTTTTCAGAAAATAGCGTTGGAGTGTTTCTGAAAATGCAAACTTTTGAACCAATTTTCCTTGAAAATTATTCAGTTTTCGAGAAACTTTATAGGATATCATTTAAAGCCTTCACTAATGCAATAATGTATATACATTTTCAGTAATGAAAATATTACTACTCTGAGAGAAATGTGAAAAAATTATATTTCTGTATTTAAAAAATCCCGCGAAATGAATTTTGTAGCAACCGCTACAGTATTACCCCTACAAAAAGTGTAAAGAAAAAATATTGGGCCATTTTGGAGAAAATCTTATATTTAATTGTGCCCATATTTCTCTCAAAATGGCAGGAAAAGTACTATTTTTTTAAAAAAAATTACATGATGTTAATGAAAAAATTAAATCTGGAAAGTATATTTGATTTAATGAAAAAAATGTTATCTTCAATATTGTAGTTGTAGGAAGACGCTGAGAACATTCAAACGTTTGTAATTTACAAAACTTCAGAGTCAGCAATGTAAATCGGACTTTTTTAAAGTGTACTTCACTCTATTCTTACAAGAAATTGAAATAAAAAATTTGGAAAATTTTTGAAAATGAAGATTTATCCATTTTCCACAGGGATCCATAAAACGAGGTTTTCTGTAAAAAAATCACCATTTTTCAGGTAGCATTAGGCATGACTTTCTCTACATTACGTATATCACAACGTATAGACGTACAGTACGTGTACGAGAAAATAAAAGTAGGCCGACAACTAGTTTCTGATTCCCTCATTTCTCCTCATGAAAAGTAAGAATTCAAGGCATCTTAAAATATTTGAAAGAGACAGAATCGACTTCCGTCGGTAGAGAATTGTTGACAATAGCTACAAAGCTCGAATAGCTGCAATGGCTCGAATGGCTACAATAGCTACATTGGTCGAATTCAACCACTGTCTGCGATTAACTCCAGCGGCCAGGTGCTTTGATTGTACTTATCGGTGTTTTTTTCCTATAAATTTCAGGCATATTGCATTCAGAACCCTATAAAACGAGCCAAGGACCGCACGCGATCTTTCCTACTTCACGCTTAGGGCTCGGACTTTGGGGTGTTAAAAACGGAAAATATTTATTTTTTATGTGCTGGAAAAGTGAAAAAAAATGTTAAAACGGCAAAAATATGTATTTATTACCCATATGAAAACTAGTAACCAATATCGAGAGAAATCTCGATGTAAAACATGATATCATCCTATTTATCACTCTGCACATTTCGTCAGTGCAATCTGAGGAAGTTTGGAAGCTGCTCGTGTTATGAGTACATGTTATCACACAGAGTGTCATTGCCTGAATCAACAGTAGTGATAAAAATGCCCCTCAGACGTTTTGACAGGTCGTGAACCAGATTTACTCCACTCAATCCTGGAAGACTCACAGTAACAAGTGATGTGACCTACCAGCTGAAATGATGTGCTTTCCAAACTGGCTTGTCTTTCACCAAATATCCAAAACCTCTAAAGTATTAATCTTGAAAATACTCAAAATATTCATTTATTCATATAAAATTGAGCGAAATATGTAATAATATTTGTTTCGACGAACATATTTATTTTATGTAACTTAATCAAAATATTTATTTTTAGGTGATATGCAATTTGGAAACCACGGGGCGCTACTTGTATTTCTCCTTAAGTTTCAACGCTCAAGATTAAAGGGGAAAAATATGTATTTACCTACTCACGCCTATCTTCTGTCTTTCCTTTTGCAAATATACCCACTTACACGCACTACATTACTACACACTCAGGAAACTAGCCGGGAGGTTAGAGCTTATCCGGTCTGGATCGGAGCCCTGCTGACGGAGTACCCTGTAGGAGGTACCCTGTAGTCCGCAAGCCGACGTGAAGCTCCGACTTGAATTGAATTGATCCCTTATTTTAAAGGGTGAGACTCAGGCCATGAGACCTACTGTTCCGTCTGACCACGCAAATTTCGCTACGCTCCTTTCACCTACTAGAGTGAAAGTATTACTTGGGCGACGAAATAGGCTATTTGAATTTAGCTCAGAGGCTTCATTTAGGCTTGATCTTTTACATGCAGTACTTGGGAGCACATACTCTGGAGGAACACCACTGTCTCTCGCTACGTAACTGCACTAAACTTTCGGAACTAATAACCTAAGCCAGGCATGTCAAGGTCGGGGGCAAGGTAACAAACTTACTAGAGCTCGCGGGCACGGCGCCCAGAGAAATTGGCGTGAGATTTAAAAGTGAGGGTTGTCCAAATTCCTCCGGAATGGTTGTACGATACCTGGCCTATGACAGGCCTTGGGAGAAGTTATTCGACAGTTATTGTCACAAATTGAGCTATATTAATTCACATTCTCTCTATAAGGCAAAGAAATTATCCAATAAAACGAAATAATACATCAGTCCAATTTTAAATTCTCAATTGAAAGTAAAATTTAAAAAATTGAACCTAAATAATATTTATTTTGTAATCTTGTTTACTAGAGAGGATATAAAAGCATGAAGTTTCTAGGTTCAGGTAAGAAGGTTTAAGAGACAAATATTCTTGTCTGTTGAAAGCGCTGTTTGTCAGTAAGCGAGAATTGTTAACTTACAGAGACAAAACAAAACAAAGAAAGAATTCCCCATTCAAACATATTCCAGTCACTTAGCAAATATATTTATGTAAGGGAGAATTTAGTAAGAAAATAATCACCAAATAGTAATAAGTAGTGCAGAATATATACATAATACAATTCTCGGTTATTTGATACAAAAAAAACTGGCAAATATATTTCCGTACGAGTCCACTATTCACCGCCTCGCGCCGCTTGAGGTTGCGAATGTGCACCCCTTTCCGTATTTTAAGGGGAAATGAGTTCGGAGTCAGGAGAAGTTGCCCGTACCCGTACGAGCGCCGGGCTCCCCAGGCGGGCGAGTACGAGTAGCTCGTACGAGCGCGGTATGACGTGCCTAACCCAAGTGCTGAGAATAACTACTCACTGAGCTAGAAAGAGATAGGTTTCGAAAGAACTGTAAATATTCAGCGGTATGAAGTGGAATGTAGTATGAAGCGAGACTTCGTCACTGCACGATATTCGTCTGCCAGTCAATTAAATTGAGGGTAGCAAATCCTGAGACATACAAGTGTCGTTATATTCAGAATTCATCGTTGCATCACTTAATCGCTTTTCTACATCTGACATTTATAATCGAGGAAATTACATTACGAATAAACTCACTAAGTTTAGAATTCGCAACAGAGATTTAAGTTAGAAGGTAAAACAGCGCAGATTGCATTTGAAAGTTCAAGAGTCCCATTGGAGATAAGTATCGATTTGGACATCAACGCTGACTGGAGAGAATCGTCTAATCCTACTACTATAATTAATCGTTTCTATGGTTTTGTTTAATTAAAAGTGAAAGCTGGAATAATATCCTAAACAACGGGCTATGTACCACACGCCTTTCTCATTTCCTCCTTATTTTTCTCATTCTGTCCTCACGCTCATCCTTAGGATTAGATGATGGGCTGATTCCTCATCCACTTAGAATGTAACCTATTTAATTAATTGATTGATTATTAGTGATTCCGGGCGCGTAAACACACTAAGGTCATAATCCTCGTAAGTGTCGTGCATGTTTTTTCTCGAGCGATGGTGGTATTCTTCTCCCGCAGGATGGAGAGATCCGGCGCCAATCTACCGTCTGCGTACCCCTAGCAGGGTTTTCCACAACCAGGTATCTCCCACCAGCGAGGCACCGCCGCAGCCGGGACAAGCTCTTAGCTCCCGACCGGTCTCCCGGCATGGGTAGTAGTATAGTGCGGGTTAGAGTAAGTGTGATTAAGGGGAGAGGATAGTACAAGGAAGAGGTAGGAAAGATCGCGCGCTGTCCATGGCCCGTTTGTTAGGGTACGGCTCTGGCATTTGCCAGTTGTGGATCGGGAAAACCACGGAAAACTACCGATCAGAGCAGCCGGCCGCTAGAATTCTCCTCCAGAGAGCGACTGAGTAATCTACTTCAGTTTGGAACCTCACTCATGACACACTGTTCAGATTAATCAAAGTTCTTCTTTCAATGCTTCCATCTATATGTTTCTCCGCCATATACAGAAATTCTGAAGTGCTATTTTACTTCCCCTTATCCGTTACACTGCGTATGTCTGCATTCCCAGGTTCAATTTTTTGATGTTGATGGTAGCTAGCTTGAGTCACCCTAAGGCATAAACTATTTTATGTACTTGTGGCATGGTTGGCATTCTATTCTTCCCACATATTTCATCTCTACTAGTATTCATTTATCAATCTCCATCATCTTTCAGTCACCTTTGATTCCTTTGCATTACCCATACAGTAAAAAACAATAATGCACATGTTTCTGTGACCTACTGCCCAGGAACAAGGAAGACATGTTAGCCTCTTACCTCTCCTAAACTCATAAATGAGTGTGGAACTCATCACATTCGCACCGCAGCCGTTTACAATACTTCTCCCGCGCTTTTCGCAACCACGTGGCTCTGCGGGAGCGCAGAGGCGCATTGCTTTGTTGGCCATGCGTGCGTCACCCGTGGGAAATTAATATCTTCGGGAAAATAGAATTAGGAACCGTTCCAAAATACGTGTTCTTGTCGTTTTGTTGCTCGCATCAAGGTGCGTGCACATGCGCACTTACCGGGAGCAAATGTAGCTTCTGCTCATAACTTTCTTTTATTTTTGTAAAATAAATCTAGTTGCTACAATAAATTTATTATATTGAACTTGTTTATTATTGTTATTATTATAATTATTATTTCAAAAATAGTCTTGGTATAATCTACAATTTAAGATACTGCAAATAAAGTTTGAAAAACTAGGAATTGTCTCGAATTACACTTTTTTTAGTGAACATTTAGTTCTCGTACTGGAATAACAAAAGGCCATTTCTTTCAAGTGGCTATATAACATCATTAAATAATTTATTACTTTTAGCTCTCAGAACAGATTCTTGATGACCAGAGAACTTCTATTTACGCGTTTTAATGATCCACACCTATTGATGTCGCGGTGTCGGTAATACCGATATCAGAAGAAAAGCGTCAATATTGATGCCAAATCAGTTCGTTTCATAAACGCTTGTGTTTTATCTTTAATTTATTGATAATTGAGTGCAGAAAACGTATTGTAATTTTTTTAATACGAAAACTTCAGTCAGCACGTGGACACAATCGAGTTAAACGGACTGCGATTGTTGGCGAATGTGTATGTGTGTGTATTGCGTTTGGGAACTATACATGCAGCTATAGAGAAGGGAAAGGAATAGATGTGCATTCAAACGTGTGGAGATCAGTAGCATCTCGTGCTTAGTTTGTGCCATTGCACAATCCCCAGAAAATCGCAAAATACTTATCATAAATTATAAATATATTTTCCATTTAATGTCATTCAATATTAGAGATATGGAAGCAACATCTATTCATGAAATCATTTTTAAATCACGGAGTGACCGTCAATCACCCTCTCTGGCTTCTAGTTGCAAACCAGTCAGCGCACCGATGAGTGCCCTCTCTTGCGTCTAGTTGCAAACCAGTCAGCGCACCGATGAGTGCCCTCTCTTGCGTCTAGTTGCAAACCAGTCAGCGCACCGATGAGTGCCCTCTCTTGCGTCTAGTTGCAAACCAGTCAGCGCACCGATGAGTGCCCTCTCTTGCGTCTAGTTGCAAACCAGTCAGCGCACCGATGAGTGCCCTCTCTTGCGTCTAGTTGCAAACCAGTCAGCGCACCGATGAGTGCCCTCTCTGCGTCTAGTTGCAAACCAGTCAGCGCACCGATGAGTGCCCTCTCTTGCGTCTAGTTGCAAGCCAGTCAGCGCACCGATGAGTGCCCTCTTGCGTCTAGTTGCAAACCAGTCAGCGCACCGATGAGTGCCCTCTCTTGCGTCTAGTTGCAAACCTGTCAGCGCACCGATGAGTGCCGTCATGTTCTTATGTTTTAATTCTATGAAGCACGGACCATCCGACTGGCCGAGATTTCTTAAGAGTCAACATTACGAGCACTAAACCATTCCTTGTGCGTTTTAGTATCGCATTGATAACATAGGAAGTGTCATAGGCTGTCAGCAATGGACGCTGGGGATCTAATCGCCGGCAGTCCATGAGAGAATCGGGGGAAAATCAATTTTCTGGCTTCGCCTAAATACCATTGGGTACATGCTCTTTAATTTGAGTAATTTTCACGTTATTAAATGAATCCAAATTTAGTTAGTTTGTGACAGTAGTGAAAGAATTATTTAGGATGTTTGGAAAATTTATTTTCATTTAATATTAGGTTTGTAAATTCAAAATTAGCATTTTTGAAGAGTTCGGTTTCTTTTATGGAAAATTTAACCGTCTCGGAAGACTATTCTTTTGATCTCTGTCTGATAGCATGCAATGTCGGCCAGTACTCTACAGTGGACGCAGAATAAACAAACGGACACAGACTTTAGGACCAAAAGGAATTACTTCAATGATATTCTCGGCAGAAGAGAGGATAAGAGTGAACACAAAAGGTTCACTTCATGTTGACAGACATAGTTGATAAAAAACAATCTGGACTCAACAGATGCATTTGGACTCAACAACTCACTCATGCATTTGAACTCAATAACTGCGTGAGTATTCGCAGAGTTTTCTGTGGGAGATACACGGACAACCTCCCTTCAGTCTCAATCTCAACCTGTGATGTCCATCTCTTCAGACCATTCAACAAACACCTGGGTGGTAAACGTTCTACAACCGTTACGAAGTTCAGGTTCTCACAATGTGGGTTCAAATACTTCAACCAACATTTCTATTCCCCTAGTCTATATCGCCATGTCATCAAGTTCAGAAGTGTCATGTACACGGTTTAAACAATTAAAACGTCATGTTTATTTCACTGCTTCTATCCTTTTGAAAATTAAATTATAGAAAATGTTAATATAAATTTGAATTATAGTTATCTTTATTGTGTTTGTTTTTAAAGTAAGTGCCAGTGGTAATAACTCGCTCTTCATTCTGCCTTTGAGGAGACTTTGGGAACTCCATAAAACTATTCACTCTATGCAACGAAATCTATGAATCATGCAGACGTTCTGTGTTGTCCATGAAGTCCTCTTCTGTGGTGGGTTGACGCAAGCAAGAAATAAACATTTGTCGCAGTGCCGACAGCAATAAACGGAAATTCAGTAACATTGAGAGACGGAAAACAAAGGACACACTTTCTTTTTATTCTGAAGAAACTCTCTTTTGAGACACTCTCCTGACAGTACATTACGTAATTTTCTTCGTTGCTTTTAAAGGAAGCTCTAGATTTATTTGGAAAGTGATCTAGTGTCACAAAGAGAAGGCAGCACAAGTTCGTACAACCAGAAAACTTGTATTTTTCTGATTAATGGTTTAAGGTTAATGGTTACATTATTTTATTATATTCTAAAAAGAATACTAGTAAGTAAGAAGGAGATGTATAATATTGTATTATGTCCGTTTAATAGTACAATACTAGCAGCAGATTGTCGTGTTAAACTGGTGATGCTAAAACAGCACCAACTTTCTCCCTCGTATTTTCATACAAAATTACACGAAAAGTACTCAAATTTTCGAAAATTGTACATGACCTTATTTCAAATCATCTTTAAGGAAAGATTTCATTAAGAGAAAAATCTGATCTTTAATATTTTAATTTAGGAAGACCCGAAAAATTTTGAACTTTTGCAATTTTCGAAAAATCAAGTTTTCAACAAACATGAGATCTACACCATTCTCTTAAACGTCTTTCACACTATCCAACAAAAATACTTAATCAAAAACGATGGAGCCTTTTGTTATAAATTTAGTAAAATGTCCCAGGACCTTCATGTAATGTAACCCCTAAAAGTTAAAATATCGATTTCAAATTCAAGGGACCGCGACACCAGCCAGATCGATCGGGGAATAACAGTTCTGGAAATAATCGGCTGAATGGTTTATCCGCCAGTCCTGTTCACAGACGGGCAGAGACACGGGCAGACAGACCGCGGATGCTAGGACAGACAGACATTTTGCTATCATTTTTGCTATTAAGGACTCACCAAACGGATTCTGGCTTCACCACGTGTTAGAAGATTTTTTTTCTAAATTTAACAACTGAATTTATCCCCTTTTTCGTTACCAGGGCCTTATAATAAGAGTTTTTGCCGAAAATTCGCCGTTTTTTCTCGGATTACATAACTTTTTCTCTCCTCCGTAGCGAGAAAATAAAAAGATGACAGTAGCTTGATTGATTGATCGGTGTTTCCGGGCGCGTGAACTGTTGATATCATTAGTCCCGTAAGAGTAGGTGTATTTTTATCGCGGGAGGTGGGGTTGTTCTCCCTTACTGGATGCGAGATCCAGCGCCGACCTTCACGTCGACTTGCAGGGTTTACCCAACCAGATATCTCTCCCCAGAGGGGCACCATCCTAGCCAGGGCAAACCTGAGGGTCCCTTCTGGTCCCCTGACATGCGTTTGTTGTGTTGCTTTCATCGGGCGATATTGTCCTCTCCTCTAGAACTTAAATGAGAGATTATCCCGTCCGTTTGTACGCATGTCTGCTCCTACCCCTGACAAGCACTGCACTCTAGCCCCCATTCTTCGTGATACACGCGCAGGCATGCAGACACACGTTCGCGTGCGCACGCATGCACAGACACACACACATGCTTTAGTTTCTTAGGTGTCCACGTGTTCTCTGATTCTATTTCAGGTGTCCACGTGTTCTCTGATTCTATTTCCGTTCATCAGTTTTTGTTCAGAAACTTTTTCGGTTTTGAATCGGTGTTATAGAGGTACGCAACATCCCTATGCGGTACCATTAACTGCCATATTAGTTACAAGCTGTCGATGGGTCTGGCCTCGCACACACCAGACGAAAATTCGTTCACCGAATCAAAATACCCTCGCGTCTGTGCATAATGGGGCGAACGACAGGCGCGAGGAGGTGCGCGCGGCGCTTCCGGGCGGCGGCGGCGGCGGCGGCGACGGCGGCGGCGGCGGTGGCGGTGGCGGGGGCGGCGGCGGCGGCGGCGATGGCGGTGGCGGCGGCGGCGGCGGCGGCGACGGCGGCGGCGGCGGCGGCGGCGGCGGCGGCGGCGGCGGCGGCGGCGGCGGCGGCGGCGATGGCGGTGGCGGCGGCGGCGGCGGCGGCGATGGCGGTGGCGGCGGCGGCGGCCGGCGACGCTCCGACGCAGTCGGCGACCCGCGCCGCTCGAAATAGGCCTCCCAGGGCCAGTGGACGGAGGGCGAGCATTGTCCCGCCTCCAGCACACGATCGCCGACGGCGCCCCGGTCTGCACGGCTTGCCGAGCACCGGCTCAGACAGCTGAGAAGGAAGTGCCAGCTGAGAGAACTCAATGTCAACATCATTGCATCAGCAGCATCCTTGGCCGGGAAGTCCTAGGGCTCGAGTCCCGATGGTGGAATATTTTTTGCACTAGCTGCTTAACTGGGTCGAATGCAACCTCGGACTGGAGGAGAATTCTAGCAACAGGATGCTCTGGTCGGTAGTTTTCTGTTTTTCTTCTGATCAAAATCAATGTACCTTACGAGTATCAACTGAAGAGCGGACCACTCGCGATCTTTTCTCCCTCATTCTTGTCCCGTCTTTTCCTCTTAAATATACATACACACTTACATGTTCTAAGTATCTACACATGTCGGGAGACTAGTCGGAAGCGTAGAGCTTGTTGGGATTTGTGCCTTTGGGGAGAAAGAATTCGCAAGCTGAAGTGTAGGTCGGCGCTGGATCTCACGTTCCAGTCAGGAGAAGGATAACATCGCCACCTTCCGGGTTGTAACATGCTCTTCACTTATTAGATTAATGACCTAATTAATTGAGTCTCCCGGAATCAATATTCACTCTCTCATTCGTTAATGATTTAGAGTGTCAACTGTTAATTTTCTTCAGAAGGCGACATTCAAAATTCCAACAGGGGACAAAATAAAGAATATTTATGAGTGAAGGGAACAGCATACTTACATACACAACACAGATTGAATGAATCCTGATAACTCTCTCGATAATGCCTTCTTATTCAATTTCCAACATGCAGATTCCTTGATTTAATTGTTTTAAATTGCGGATATCATAAATGAGAACCTGATATGAATTAATTGTATCCCTGACAAGGAGAAATTAATACTTTTCCACCAATAAATATCAAACTATCTACAGTGAACCATCCTGGGCATTTCCCTCGTCAATTCACTACTATCTGTTCAAGGTGCTTAAATGCGATAAGTGCGTTGTACTAAAGTACGTGAAGTCCAGTGCAGTACGAAATAATGTTGTGCGAAAAGTGTTTTTAAATTAGGATTTTAAATTTTTTATTGAAATTATTTGTACTAAAATTATTAAATAAATATTTTTATTTTGTTCTGTATTACGACTGTCATCGGGTTAAATTCTATTGCAGTTTAAATTAATCTAATTTAATATACCCCTTTTCTTCTCTCAAATCTAATATAACGTTCTTGTCATCTTTAATTATCGTTTCGCCATATTGTTTCTCGTATTTTTCTCCTCTCCATTTTCATGGACACTAAACATTTCTTTTAAAATCATTCTTGGTTTTCAGAGTGTCATTTCATCCCATCCAGTGACTCCTTTGTATAGTCCAAACTCATTTTATCATCTGTCGCATCCTTAAGAATACACAACATAAAATTGTCCAGGAGGATCGTAAAGTTTAACATTATAAGTATTCAATATAAGTAAATCAAAGCGTATGCAAAGGTTATCCAGCTTGGAAAGATATCTACATCCGATTGGGTAGACCTTCGTACTTTAGTAGGGGATCACAAACACAAAATTCAGTTTAGGCCACAGAGAACATATGTTGGATTATTATATCAGTTATTATTTGATTATTGTTGTTTATATTTTTATTGCTATTATTATTGTATTAATTACTATTAAATGCGTTCCTGTTCTAAATATATAATTATATTCAAAGTATTTGTATTGAAGTGTTTTTAATAGTTTAAATACTGTGCAGGTCAACCATAAAATGTAGTTAATGCTATTATTATTATTATTATTATTATTATTATTATTATTATTATTATTATTATTGTCTTTAAATAATTTAAAGTTACGTTGTTAAGTAATTTAAAGTTAATATTAGTAATATGTAAATTGTAGAGTTCTGCCACCAGGTTGTATATACCTATCTGCAGAATAATAAATATCTATCTATCTATCTATTCAAGAGACTAACACAGTTCAGATATGGTGATGAATGGGTTTCCCGCCGGTTGGTATATCCACTACCCTTCTTCTATCTCTCCGGTCATTGCTTCCGTGTCTTCTGTTTTCCACAGTCTCTCTGAGTTCTTGAACCCACATTGAGGAAAATACTTATTTGCAAACAACAAATTTATGCATGATCCATACAGACTGTTTGAGAAACACCGCCCAATTAGGTATTGAGTTTGCTGTGGCATTGTGGTCATTTATTATATACTTGCACATTTGGTTCACTTAATCATGACTAAGTCCAATCTAAAATTTCCCTGATTCCGTCTAACACTTTCATTCCAACAATTGTTGTTGGGAGTTTTAGATTTTTTCTCATTTCATATGTTTTTGATCCTGACTCTTTTCATTCTATTGGACGGTATCCAGTCGTATGAATGTTTTGGCCATCTATTGTATATTCGCTGGATATGCCCCTACCACCTTAATCCTTTCGTTTTCACTGTAGTAATAGTAACAAGAGTGATATCCAATTATTCTCTAGGTTAACATTCCTAACTCGGCCAATTTTTGTTTATCTAAAACATCTTCAGTTGAGATGTCTTCTCCAAAAATATCCAGAAAATTATCTTCCTGGAAGAAGCATCAATTGTATTAGACACACTCTAAATAAAAACATAAAAATAAATAAAAAGTATTGTATTCGAATGGCAGGGGCTAGAAACTAATAAAATACATGATTGGTGAATTGAATCAATGCGTGGCCGTACAACCCATTCGTCTGAAAGAGCAAACACGAGGTTTAACAAATAAGATTTTTTAATTATCGCTAAAATGGTGCTCTAGCAGTGTCTTAAGTTCAGAACCTTTCACTTTTCAAGAATTTGAAAGAAAAATCATTTCTCTCTTGAACGCTTGGTTTTTTCTCATTGGTCTTTTTTCTCGATCGTTTCCGTCCTTTCGCAGCATCTGGCATTTTCTTCGTCACCGCCCCACTTCCGTTCCATCACCCGATCGGCGTCTGCGGTCTGTGGAGACGCAATGGCCGCCATCAAAGACCCTCCACCTCCCCTACACGCCCACTCGCCGCCTGGGCTCCAGTGATGATGTGCCAAATCTAACAATAGGGCTCTCCTCCCTGCATATTACCGTGCATGTTTCAACAGGAAAACCAGTCGCGAATGCTCACACTCATGTTTCAATGATACCCAAATTTGATTTGAAGAAGCCAAGATGTGCTGAGTTTTGATGACCTTTTTTGCAGTGATAGACTCCCATACAAGCATCACTCACTCATTTCAGCAACAGTTTCAAGGAGATCCAGATACATTCGCGTAACTGAATCCCTGTTTAAACAACTGACGTATTATTTAGATTTCACAATTTTGAAATACACTGCCTTAAAATCTCACCTATTTTTATTTATTATTATCAAGAGGAAATCTCTCAGTTTGGAAACTGCAAAAAATACCTTTGTTTTAAATGATGAAAATTTTATTTGATTTGAAATTCATTACTCGATCATTTCCCCAAAATTTTGACCATGACAATTCTCAGTTCTCTTTTAAAAGAACCCTTTTAAAGTATATCACTGAACATTGACCCCTAAAATTTTCCATTGGAATGGTGATATCAATGGAAACACTAATTTTCACTATTCGTATAATGCTTACGAACTAATTTGATGTTCCAATTTTTATTAATCTATTTCATTTCATCTTCATAAAATTCTATTCCTTTCTATCAGTATTTGTCTTTACCAAATTCAATGACAGACAGTTTTTTCAGTTTAACATTTTCACTTACAGCAAATTTACTCACAGAGCCATTTTCCACTGCTTTCCTCTGCGCTACAACTAACCAAAGAACCTATTGATTTCTTCAAGAAACCACTATCATGAAATTTTTGCCGAAAGCTAAGCAATATTTCAGAATCTTTTCATTTATCAGCGGACAAACAGTCCCCTCATAGACGACGGGTTAAAAAGGGAATTACCCATTTTTTCATCCGTAGTTATCATTCGCAACGCATCAGATTTCTCATATATTTATTAAATAGTATCAACCAATAATAAATCTCTATCCATAAAACAAACTGTAACTATGAGTATACCAACAATATTTCAAATTATATTCATACGCAATTGCTAAAGGTCTTTCGTTCAAGCGGTAATAAAAATCTTCCAACATGCCTTGCATTGAAGGGCAGGCCCTCTCTGTTGAACAAATGGACGCGGTGTGGCCTCGGCTGTCCCCGCCGCCCTACGCCGCGCGTCCGAGGCTGGCAGACCGCCGCGGCGGGTATTTATGTGCGGCAAGGCAGTCCGCGTGTGCTCCCCATCGCTACCACCGCCGCCGCCTTCGCCAGCCCCACCCCCCGCGGGCGTCGCCACCCCTCCCCCCCCCCCTTTCTCCACTATTACTATCGCCACCATCGGCGCTGCCGCCACCACCACCAGTACCACCGTCACCGCTGGCTCCGCCGCCGACGTGGCCGCCGCCGACACAGCCGCTTCGCAGAATCCCTGCGGCTCCTTTTAACCCGCGCCTCTCCCGCTGCGACGGCAGTGGAAGCGGCAGAGCCGAGAAGCGACAGTGAAACAGTGCCACCTCCAGCCCCACCTCACGCTTGGCACTCGCGAGCCAAAGAGCACGTCCGTCTCGGAAGCGGTAGGGAGGAATCTGTTCCGTGAGAACGATTCGGAACCGGATAATTGAAACAGGCAGGTCACATGTTCTCTTTAAACCGAGATGTCGCGTAAGAATCTTGTAGTTTGTAGATTGTGTTCATGACCTAGACTAGGAAGCTGCCAACTAATTGTAGTACACATTTGTAATCCACTATGTCAACTGCATGAACCATCTTTCAAAGGCAAAAATGAATTCGAATCTGTGTCATTACTTCTTTTACCACAATCACTTATTTCCTTTACCTTACATGAAAAAAATACTTAAGGGAATGGCAACCTTTTTTTGCATGATTTTTTAAATGTTTACTACCAATAATTATTTTCATTACATTTATTTTTAATTAAGGAAAAAATAATAAAAATATTCAGAAGTAAATATTGCTTGAAAAAACACAAAATTAAATTGTGTTACTCCTCCGACCAAATGTGCTATATTTTACCGTTTTAAAAAAATATTTATTTTTCAAATCGTTTATGTGATAAAATAACTATCAAACAAGTCAATAAAATAAGTATGTTTCTTATTTTAGTTTGATTATTTTTCCTAAAAGCGTTTCTGATACACGGAAACAGAGTGTTACTAGCAAGGTCCGATTCACGACGCCACTAGATTACTATCACTTCATCTCGTTATCTTATCGCGTTTACCGCCTAACAATGCATGGGGTGACATAACGCATGATGTACATTATGTGTAATATAAAATAGTTCATAATTAAATCGTTAGAATGCGTTTATGACCAGAAAAGCATGTTACAGCTGCGATGCACTATACAACAAAGAGTTAAAATGATTCGTAGTAGCATAAGGACACAAAAGGTGTGGTAAATTCATAAATTTCATTTATTTATTCCCCTTAATAAAAACATGACTTAAAATATATTTTTATTTTTATTTTCTGAACACGATTCGAAAACGAAGTGTTCCTTCCTCCGCTGACACCCAAGGTATGTTTGAAGCTGTTTTATATAAAATAAGATATTGTGGACACTTCTGTTATATTTCGGTAGGGAAGGTTCTTCTGGGTTCTGTAGTTTTCAAAAATACCACCTTAATCCGCCAAGGAATCCTCTTCCCTATTCGCCCTCGTAAGATTTAGAAAAATATTTCCTAATAAAAACATAAATTAAATTTCTGAATTTCCACTTAAACATGTGGAAAAACATGCAATGAATATATGAGGTACGTGTGGGAATAATCGGAGAATATGTGGCAAATATATGGAGAAAATGTGGGAAAGTGTGGGGCAACACAATGCGGAGAACTTGTGGGAAACATATGGGTATACTTGGGGTGTATTTGTGTTTCTTAAGTCAAAATCTACAAATAAGACTTCTTCAAATCTTCTATCACATTGTTAGAGGTTTAGCGCTTCCGTGTACCCCATTCCGTAGTACGAGTGATTAGAAACACGAAAAGTCTCGTCATTAATGTAAAATTAAATTGACTACTATTTGATATTCTGTGTCATTTTAATCTCCGAGTCTGAGACTCCTGTTTGTTAATAATGCCTGGTTAACATTAGAACACCCTACCGGCTGTTACTGTAAAACACATTTCATGGTTCGGTCATTCGAAGTTGGGTTTGGTAAAGAATGAAGCCATACATTGGTACATTATGAAACGATAATGTAATGATGGATATTAATACACGAGTGTGATATTACGATACGAACGAGGAACGAGCGAATATCGTAAACTACATCCGAGTGCATTAATACCCATTTCATCGAGTTTCATACGGTACTTTTTCTACGACTTATGGAAACTGTTATAGTTATACTTTACATTGAATCGTTTCGTAGCAGTTGACATGCATGATTCAGCCAAGGCCACCTAGCGGACAGCTACCTTACCTGCCGCAGGTAGCTTTGGTTTACCAGTCAGCCTGCGAGAGGGTCCAAAAGTTGCGGCAATAATTCCGAGGTCACCATTTTCGCTTTTTCTCTTATTTCTGGAGGTGCCAACGCATCCTCTGATTCACTAGATATTTCAAACTAAAGAATTGACCGTTTTTAAGGGCAAACACGCGGCTGCAACATATAACACAAAATAAAGTGTTCTGATCTTAACGTCAGTCAAATGTTTCCTCTGCCACTACTACTACGCTAGTCAAATAGGAAACCGTAAAATTACGGTCCCATTTATTTTAAATAATATTCCACGTAAACATAACTGATAATAACAGAAATTAAAACTGACAAACATAATATAATATTAAATGCAATTTCAATGTTCACAATCGAACAAAACATTTACTAGAACGATTCTCAATGATTAATGAAGTATCAATATTTGTTTTTTTAACTTCTCTGTGATTGGTCAGGAACCTGTATCATAACGAAATCTGTATCGTAATGAGTATCATTACGCGACGTGTTGCTGCCATCAAATGACAGAATTATACAATGGGAGTAGAAAAACTCATTTATGCATTTTCATTGACTTCATTTATTTTGTGTTGCGCAGAGACTACAAGGAGCATGGCACCCGCAAGGAGCTCGACACCAAATCCACGCTGCGCAAAGATGATGCGTCGGCGTCAACCCCCAGTCTGTCCAATTGGAGCTCCTCTTCGTCACGGTGAGTCCTTACAGTGCATCCAGTGACTCCATCACATTCATTAAAAACAGTCACAAATAAAACGTGTACATTGAGACAAATGTCAGCATCAGTGTACGTGTTACCGAATTGTAACCAAAATCAGTAGCGGAAAGAATTGAATTGAATTTGACTTATTTTACGTGGCGAGACTCAGGCCATGAGGCCTGCTCTTCCGTCTGACCACGCAAATTTCGTTACACTCCTTTCACCAATCATAGGAGAAAGAAGGTATTACTTGGGCGACGAAACAGGCAATTTGAATTCAGCTCAGAAGAATCATTTAGGCTTGAGGATCTTTTACATGCAGTAAATGTACTAACATGGGACAGCCGGCTTTACTTCCCCTCCGAAGGAAGGCGTACGAAGGATTTTTTCGCCCTTAAAAATCCACGGGTTCGATCGGGTTTGAACCCGCAAACTTGGGTATAGCAGTCTGATACACTAACCGCTACACCATCGCCGCCGCAAAAGAATCAAGGATGATCGAGGACGAGCGCCGAAGAACTGGAGATCGCGGCCAGAAATTTGGTTGCATCAACTTTGCGAATTTAAAATACCTGGCGGGAATGGGTCGACTGCTCGGAACGGGGATTTCTCAGATCACATCAGGTGAATGTCGAAGCAGTCCGTAATTCAAAAGTGTCGTGGACCGCGCGCGATCTTACCTTTCCAACACCTTCCCATCTATCTCCCCCAATCTCGTCGGGAGGCAGTGGTGGAGAATGCCCCGTACCTTCCCCCTCATAATCGGCACACGCTGCCGCGTAAAAAGCCAATCCCACAGAGGACTTATGCGTCCGATAATAAGTATTTCGTGGGAGATTTATATCTTTCATTGATTCACGAGAGTTTTGAATAATTTTTCATTCAAATATATTTCTAACTTAGTTTTTTTTCTGTTACATTTAAATCAAAGTGTTTTAATTTCTCAGGGTCGTTCTATCTAATGTTAATAACGACACAATTTTCATTAATAATTTGTCTTCCTGTGTAAGTGTGTTTTATTGTCTTACTGTAATGTAATTATAAAACAATGCAAGCTTTCATCATTCAGCGTCATTTACTAAATTGTAATGAACGTGTTAAATTCTGCAAATACAAAAAATACAATTACTGTATTAATACTGACATTAACATCAATGTCTTTTATTTTACAATATATTTACTTATTGATAATCAGATTATACAATACAATTACAAAATGTTAGTCTACCTCATGAAAGTTTACAAACTTCTATTCAAAGATGTGTTTCTTCTTGAAACTTCTTTTTTCTTAGTCTAAACCTTTTTTCTTTTATTTCTTTTATTTCTTCTTTCGTTTTCTGTATAAGCTATTTTATTACTTTTAATGCGTTCCTCGATAAAATATTTTTTATAAATTTTCCTCAAATGTCTACTTTATTTCTACACCTTCTTGTACAATTAGTCTCCTGAATAATGAACAAGATGCTGGAATGAAAATCTCTTCAATGTAGAGAATCTCTTTCTTTACATTGCCATAGCCATATTTTTTCTGAAAGTTCAAAACTGAAAATATATTCAGTACGAAATAGGCATGTCATCCATTATCGTGTTACAGTGTAACAATTTTGTATTTAATTTTTTAGAGGACTTTCACCCCAATCGGTTATTCAACTCGGGTCTTCTAACAATAACAATGAGACCTTATCGTAAATAAAAAGACCCAGGTTCCTTCCCGGTCGCGGTGACCGGTGGGTTTTTTTAGCAAACTGAAACGCTTCGGGCAACAACAAGATAAGCCACACTAGCCCCAGGAAATATCCATCTAGTCGTATAGGTGAATATATGTATTTTGATCTAGAAGTGGTCAATCTTCTTTCTTCCCCAATCTCTTCATTTATAAGAACAAGACATAAATAGTAAAGAGAGAAGCCA
This sequence comes from Teleogryllus oceanicus, assembly GCA_964035755.1. Lineage (NCBI taxonomy): Eukaryota > Metazoa > Arthropoda > Insecta > Orthoptera > Gryllidae > Teleogryllus > Teleogryllus oceanicus. The sequence goes on along the minus strand of CAXIVR010000004.1, from coordinate 117,475,149 downwards.
AACATTGACCAAAATCGAGATACCTATCAACATTAACGAATTGTACGAGACTTCTCGAAGCTCAAGGGGCTTATCTTGTTACTTCCCCAAGTCTTTCAATTTTAAGTTCTCCTTTCACTTTCGAAGGGGCTTTAGTCCCTGAGATTTCCCGTGTGTTCGGTCCTGGAGCCGCGTGCGTGTGTGTGCGTCCACAGGAGCCGTGACGACAGTCGGAGCAGTCAGGACAGCGGGTTGGGCGTCTCTTCGCGCAGCAGCTGGAGCAGCGGCAGCACTTCCAGCGCCTCCAGCACCTCCAGCAATGACTCCGACTCGCGCTCCAGCAGCACGGACTCCAACAGGTTAGCCTCGCTCTCGATCACCTTACCTCGCAAACGCATCTACACAATATGCGATGGTTACCGTAAACGTTACGGCAACTTTTTCTTTTCTTTTTTTTTGCGAGAATGCGGGGCAGATAAGACATTTTAAAATATATAATAGGGAGTTTGCAATATATGCTAACGTTTAGTGCTTGCATTTTAAATAACTTGTAAATGTGCGTAAGAAGAGGCAGAGAAAGAACATGAGAAACATCAATATTTCATTACAAATTGACATTCTCGAAATCGTTTGTTACAAAACACTAGACCTAATTATTGAATTATATGGTTGATCTCTTTACTGCATGATAAACACTTCGAAACATGTGAAAACTTTTATACGCCAATGAGACGTGAGATAAGATGGCTTTTTATGATGAGACTCAGGACATAAGGCGTCTTTCACATCGTTGCCAGTTTGCGGTGGATTCTTTGAGAATCCTTCTAAGGAATTTATATGTTACACACACACACACACACACACGCACACACACGCACACACACACACATACACACACATATATTATTTACATTAATTTAACATTTAGGCACATAAAGGTCATCATTTGCTCCAAAATACACTTATAAGATATTCTAACGTCAATTTTCTACAAGAGTAAACATATTTTAAACCATCAATCAGTGTCTTAATTTTCTTGTCATGGTTGCTATGACTTTTGCAGAAATTCGGTATTTCATCTTGTTTGGCATAAAGGTCATCATTTGCTCCAAAATACACTTATAAGATATTCTAACGTCATTCTAAATGTTCAATGAAGAAATGTGTTCATATTTTTCGATATTTTCTGGGTCAAATTATTGCTATTTTCTTCGCGAAACATGAACCATAAGCTGCCCCTGCGGAAGTCTCACGCCACATACATGTGTGTTGCGGGCTGCATTCTTTTCATTCGCTCTCCTTACAGCGTAAAAGTGATGTGATTATTCATTGCATGTTATGCAATTGAAAATAGACAACTCTTCAATAGAAATTTATTTTCTAGGCTTAATAAAACTTTAAATGAGGTTCTCTCAAAAGCAAGTCCTTTCGTGTTTTTGTGTTGGAATGGTTATTAGTAAAAATAAATAATGAATAACTCATTTTACAGTTAATTTGTTTGAAAATGAATAATTCACATTTCACAGACGGTTATCGTGGACACCAGTATGGAGATTAATTGATAACCAAATATTTATAATGATCTGAAACCTCCAGACTTATATTATGATTTTATTATCGAACAGAAAAATTATAACGTTGAACCCAAAGCAGGCAAAGTTGCACTGAGTCGGAACTTAAAGAAACACCAACAACAGTCACAGAGAAAAGATTATGTCTAATTTTCAGTCATTTCCTTGAAAAGGATCCATGAATTCTCAGAAATATAATAAAACTTTCCTGACAATTACAAGAATCGAAGTTGATGGCATGTTACTCCAGACTTATTTTACCAAAAGGCGACCTTTCTTAGATCCGACAACAAATTAAAAACGTAAGTTAACATAATGGGCACCGAATAGACGTTTTGAATATTTTTTATTACGTTCGACCTAACATGTTAACAGAATATTATGTTCTTAAAAATATCTTCTCATTTGTTTCTTAATAATTTGTCCAACGTATCCCTAATGCATTTCAAACTTCCATTTCATTACAATCCGTTGAAACCCGAGATATTCGCGAGTCGGCGAGGCATTCCGCGGGTGTTTAACGCCAGCCCGCTTTTCCGCTCCCAGATTCGCGCAGCGGCCAGCATCGTGGACGTCCACGCCCGACCTGGGCAAGCTGAGTGAGAGCACCCACGGCGAGGTGACGACCGTGAGCTTCACGCTGCCGCGGCGGCGACCGCAGCCGGCGGACACGGGGCAGAAGGCGGCGTCCACGCCCGCCCCGGCGCCCGCCCCCGCGCCCGCCGCCGCCTCCACCCGCGAAGGTGAGTGCGCGCGATGATGATGATGATGATGATGATAATAATAATAATAATAATAATAATAATAATAATAATAATAATATAGCAATAATAATAATAATAATGATGATGATGATGATGATGATGATGATGATGATGATTATGTCTTTAATAATGGCGAGGATCAGGTCATAAAGCCTGCTCTTCCGCCTAGCCACTGAATCTACATTAATATAGGGTAGTAACATATAAGAGGGAGGCCAATCCGTACTGGGAGTGCAAAACTAGGGACCATCCCATACGCCTAAGCGATTGAGTAAACCCAGAAAACCTCAATCACGATGGTGGCTTAGGGCCGAACAGCATCAATGTATAGAAATGGAAGAGAAGAGAAAAATGAGAGAAGGGAAACATAAATGAAAATGAAGTAGAAAATACGAAAGAGAAAGAAGAAAGTAGATAGTCTAAAGGAGCGAAAAGCTGTAAATTTATGACTGGGTTTGCAGTGCGATCGCAGACGCCTGGAAAATCCTCAATTGATTAGGTGCCTCAATACATGGTGCACATGGAAATAAATTTTACAAACTTCTACGGCACGTTAAGGGTCAAAGATGATCACTTTTCTCAATAAATATGTTTGGTATTTGGCAAGTACACGAACTGCCAGGAAACGCCTGCCCGTTGGGAATGACAATATAGTGGTGTTCATCTTTGTTGCACGTTTTTGACAACAAAGCACTTTCTCGAGTTGACAACAGTGAAGTTTGATTCATGCGTGGTAATGGAGTTACATGTTCAGATGCAGTTAAAGTTGATGCAGTCAATTCAGACGCATCCAAAAACCAGTGCAGAATGAATTGCCTACCAATCTGAGGCGTTATTATAAAAATGGATCACTTGTAACTTTGTTATATGAAATTTCCCACCACATATCCAAGTGCGTTGGCCAGAAGTGACCATCTTCGATTCCTACATGCATTAGAAGTTTGTTCTGAGTCACCTGCATAACCAGAAAATAGAATTGGTGGCTGCAAGCAATAAGGCAACGCCTAGCGATCGTAAGAAAAGAGGCTGGGAAACCCCAGTATTTTGAATTTCACCTTTTTTAGATTTTAGTGTGTTGCGCGAACCTGTGAACCAATACTGAACGGCACCTAATTATATTTGAGTGGTTAATTCAAACGATTCGATAATTCTAACTTTTCGAGTTAGGTGTGCCATTTTACCTTACGTGTAGATCATCACAGAGTGGAGTGTACCGGAATCAAGTTCGTAATCGATCGGTGATTTCTGTGGTTTCCCTGATCTCTTCCGCATGAATGCTGGAGCAGCACCCTCTGTAACGGGCCACGGATTCCGCACGATCTTAAACTTTTCCCTTCCTTTTCCATTCATCTCCCTCAAATCGACTGGGGACGCCATGGAGGAGTATTTCCCGTTCCTTCTCCATCGTAACCGACATGCGGGCGAGCAAGAGGCCGGCATCTCAGTGGTTTGAATATGGTTGATAATAGTTATAATATGGGGTGTATTTTAATGAAATGTCATTTTTTAACTTTAAAACAATGCCGTTTAGTGTACAAATTAATTTTATGTTATGACAAAAGGAAATCCCTTTTTTATACGTATTTTTTCCCTTTTTTATCGATTTCGGCTAAGTCATTTTTTTAAACTTTTTTGTCATTTTTAATGCATTTTTCGCTCATTTAATCGATTTTAATGTCGTTTTAAGGGCTTCTAATAATATTTTCGAGACGCAACAAATGTTCTCTACAGAATTCCTAAGTACCTATATCCTAAATACCTATTCGAGGTCTTCGCTCAGAAGTTGTAATGTCAGTCATTGTGAGTATGTAATCTAAGGTTCCTACGATGGCTGTCACGCGGTGGCTAGGGCGGACCCCGAATGTTCACTCAGCAAATAGCAAGCAACTCCTCCACACTACTCGGGATTCGGCGTGCGGTTGCTTGGTGTTCGCCGAATAACTAATGTGTGGAGCCGCCTTTAATAGTAGTTTATGCAATTAGTTTATAATGTTAAGCTTTATTGCATGAGTACATGTTTTGAAAACGAGCGATGTTAGGAGCGAGTTTTCAAATTTGTACGAATGCAATAAAGCAACATTATAAACGAGTTGCATACGCTATTTTTGTATAACAGCATTATAAATTTACAAGAGAATCAAACTTAATTTCGCGAAACAACTTTCTTCTGACGTCTCGGGTGCTTGACATCCAACGCCCTCTGGAAATCAAATTCAAGATGGCATTGTTGACATCCGTGCGAGAAAACGGTGGTCGGCTGTTCCGTCTTCTTCTACCTCCCCACGATCCTCTCGCTACTAATGGCTGAATGTGTGATGACGTCATGTCGCGTTGTCGCGTTTAATAATGGCGATGACGTCATGTAGCGTGCGATAAAATACTGGATTATGCACGATTCGGGGTATCGAAAAGGGTCGTTTATAATGATGGTATACAAAAAAGACATTTTCGGGGAAAAGTCCCCTACCCTTTTAAAGGCTTCAAAACGGGAGATTTTCCTCACCCAAACTCTTCTTCCCCGGCAGACAAGGGCAGCGACAGCTTCACGGTGCGGCGGCGCTCGGGGTCGCGGCGGCGGAGACGTCGGAGGCGACCAAGACCTCGTCGTCGTCGTCTTCGAGCACCGCGGCGCGCTCGCGCAGAGGGGCGGCCGCCGAAAAGACAGACAAGGACAAGGACAAGACGGAGAAGGCCGAGAAGGCGGAGGCGGCGGCGCGGCAGCGGCGCGTGCGCATCCAGTCCTTCAAGGAAGTGCACTCGGTGGAGGAGCCCACCAACCCCGAGGTGGAGTTCATCATCCAGGTCAGTGCCCGAGCAAAACACCTTAACCCCTGGCAGGCCACAGACACTGCATTTCGTACGAGAGTAATTATTAATTTAAAAACGTCGTTTGTCTATTAAATCTCAAAACTTTGACAAAAACTACTGGTTTGTAAATGAAGAAGCAAGGCGAAAGTATAAGCTAATGCTCAATTTTACACTAAACTGGAAGAAAAACTTTTAGTAACTTTTCGTGAAACTCTTTTACGAAATTTTATCATGTTCTTCTCTTCAAGGAATAAAAATGTCGTGGATGTAATGCATTTACAATGTTAATGTACGTATGAAAAGTCGAGTAAGTCGTCATAAGCGAATAAATCAACAACGCTCCCACGTATCCAATTTAATTCAAACCACTCTTTAAACACTCCCATTACTAATAATAACAAAGTGTGAAAATGTCAGCGAAGTCGGTCCAGTAGTTCCTGTGACGGTGTGCGTCACACATACGATTAAATTGCTTGTTGTTGAAACAGAAAAAAGGCAAAGATGTTTTCCGGATATCGACATTTTGCACTCAACGGGGAGATTTACGAGGAATAATAATAGGTTATTTTATGTACTACATGCCAATTCCACTCTACTGATACATCGTGCATATGATTTGAGAGAAGCTTGGATCAAGTACAGCTAAAGGGTAGAATTCAAGCTATTGATTCATTACCTGAATGGTCCTGGGAAGTTAAAAATAAATTTAAGTTTGCGACGGCAATAATTAAGGTTAAAACAATTTAAATAATTTATTTCTGACAAGTAGTTTACTGTATATCATTAAAACAATTCGAAGTCGTCCTTTGAATATTTGAAGAGATCCAATGGATTAATATTATCTATATTACTCATTTTCAAAACGCGCAGAAATTGAAAGACAATTATGCAGCCGCCGACCATGTGAGAGGTGTCCATGGTTTCGTTAGATACCCAGGAACGCGAGAAAAATCCAGAAACAGCGGAACAGTTTCCTTTTGACTGAAAAATATTTGTGTAATTCCACCTATTTTCATGCTTCACGTACCGTCTGAATTCTCATGCTCGTGTGTCACTGCTTACGACAAAGCCGACGTCATGCAACAGCATGGTTCTGAAGAATAGGCTGCCTGTCATTAAATATTTCACGTGTTGAGTTACGGAACGACTTTTTTTATATTGTTGTGTTCTGTGTTATTGCTGTATTCGTGAAGACTCTTTTTGTTAAAATGTTTAATTTATTGCAATGTTGTAAGAAAGTATTTTATTTGTTGTTTTTGAGCAGTGAGCGTGCTACTTTTTGTAAAACCATTTTGTGTGATTTTGTTCAGCAGAATTTGTACTGCTGCAGGCCACTAGTATTTATTTATTTAACGTCAAAAAGAATTAAAAACCATGTAACGTATGGGAGAGAAGTACACGTTTTCTTACGCTCAGGAATGTAATAATTAGCTTAATACGCGCAAGAGACACAGAAAGGAATGTCAATTAACGTACAAATATCATTTAAGCTTGTGTATTTGGATGTTTTTGAATTAGGTTTTCATAGATTCCTTGTTCAAATCAAAGCACCCTGTCCCCACTGTCTGTCAGCTGCCAGATGGCGTGTGTCAACAAGACTGTTAATGCCACTGGACAGTTCTGAGATTTGATGTGTCGAAAAATAAACTTATTGTTGGGTTCTCGACAACATAACGGTCTGCTGACCTGTGTATTTCGAACCTCTCACGCTAATAGTAAACTTTTAAGAGTCAGTCCGACTTGTGAATCATCATTGGCTCGACTTCTGAACTTCAGTTTCGCTTAGACGTTCGTGCACTGTGGAAGCTGCCCCCGCATCAGATGTTTAGAATTCCTTTTCCGCCGAAATGGCTACTCATCAGGCAAGTAAAATTTCGGAAGAGTGTTATGTTGTAATTAAACGCGATCATGTACATAATGTTTAATGTTTAATGAGGTTTTTGGCATGTCATCCTCGTATTGTACATGTATGTTTTTTATAACTCGCATAACTTGCTTATCCATTACGAATTTCAAAGTGAAAAAAAATTGTAACCCACGACCATCGGAAAGCTTGAAGGTGTTTTCGGTTCCGCTGACACGGCTAACCAAGGACGAGAAGCGCCCTGCGCTAGCGATAACGTGAACTTACTTCATTCGAAAGTGGATCGGAGGCTTTTGACTTAAGATCTTTCCAAGGGCATCCTTAAGCAGAAGAAAGCTTCATTACGAATGGTATCATATTCGTATAAAAGGAATGCTACTCGCACTGTACATGTTAGGACGCGACTGAGAATAAACTGAGACCCTTCTCCAGTTATGTCAATGTTGCTTACTGATGGCACACCTCCTGTCACCGTGGGTTGCCGCGAGCTTATCAATGCAATTGGTGGCTTGAAAGAAAACGATCTGTAGTACTTGGTTTTCATGCAGCGATAGCGATGATGAAATCTATAGCAGTGTGTTCATCTCAAAATATGAAATACTTTGGTCCTGTGAAAAAGAAGGCATGCACAGAAAAAAACGTGAATGAAACGACGAAACCAATTAATTTTTGTCACCTAACCATATCTCACGCGTAAGTTGCTGTTGCTCTCTGGTGGCGATGTCAACAGCTGGAGGAGAGATTTCATTGCGACCCGAGGCGTCTATACTTCGGTTTCTGTAATCTGGCTGATGACAGCTGATCAGCTGTTGCAGTTTCGTCCAATCGGGAGCTTAAATGTCACAACACTGACGTCACCGTGATGACGTTTTAGCTCTCGATTGAATGACACCGTAACAGCTGATAAGGTATCGGCCAGGTTAGAAAAAACAAAGAATACGTAATGGCAGACATGGCAGGGCCCATGGGCGCCCCTCCTAAGGAGCGCTTAGACTATACCCGCTAAAACAAATGACAACAACCCTAATTTGAAGTATCCTTTCAGGAGCGCAAATTCTATGCTTACCATGAGCTCCTGAACACCGAAATACGCCTCTGATTACGCCTTCCACGCCCTACGCCCTACGCCTTCCACGGGGGTTCGAACCTCGTTCACACTGCCTCCAAAGATCATGAACTCTTGGGAGAAAAGATGACCGAAACATTAGAAACTGTAAAATCACCTAATGGATTGGGCTCCAAATGATTAAATATTAGTGCTTGTGTTAAGGAGGACACTCTTACACTAATTACATTCCGTTTATTTCTTCACATGTTTTTAGGGTTCAATTTTTTTCTTAATGGTTTACAAGACAATCTTTTAAAACTAAAAATCGCTCTTCTTCCATTCTTAAATAATAGAAATGTTTTTATAATTTACCTAAATGAGAAATAATTTCTGAGATTTAGTTTTCACTTGCTTTTAATATTGTTACTTAAATTTTTCACTTCTAATTACTATTCTGACCAAAATATTTTGTATTTCAAACTTTAATTTATTCATGTAAAAGGATTCTCTTGGTAATGTTCATAGGTAAAATCTTCCAAGAAAAAAACACCTAACACAAATGATTTATCAAACAGCCTGAAAGTTCCATCAATGAAAGTCACAAGTTCGTCAAGTAGTGGTACTAGTTCTGATGATGAAGAAGATAGTGATGATGCCACAAGTACTGCAGGAACTGAAACCACTGAGACAACATTAATAGACCGCAATGAAAGTGAATTGCAGGTAAGAGGAGATGAATATTTTTATAGATTAAAAAATTTTAATGATTGCATTTACTTAACATACCTTTAAATTTATTCTCAGATTCTCAACTTTCTTCAGGAAGCCACATTTGAATTAAAGTCAAATTTCCACAAGTTCAAAAGAATCAATTTTTTTAAAGTTTTTGTTGTTTATTTTTCTCTCCATCATTTTTATTTTTATCTTTCTATAGTCTGTAAGAACTAATTGACAATAGTATTTTAACTCTTTGAAGCCAGTTTACAATTCAATCCTTTCTTGTAATTATTTTTGTTTGATATTTTATTATTATTTCTTCTAGGAACAAATTGAAAGTCTGAAATTGGAGCTGGAAACTGCAAAATCTCGTTGTGACCGACTTGAAAGAGAAAAAAGTGATCTTCTCCTCAGACGCATTGCTTCTATTGATATGCCTTCATCTCGTATGTCTTCTATTGAGGTGAATATACTAGGAAGTTATTTGTGGTCATGGCTCCTCATTATTGTAAAGCAAACCCTCCCAAAAAAAATTATCTTAGAAAACATACAAATTTAATTTTTACTGCTTTTCTTCTTAAAGGAAAATTAATTCTAAAGTTTTTACAAGCAATTCAAGAGCTCAAAATCACACGTATCATCATACTACATTTTAACTCTCATATTTTAATAATTGAACATGATTTTTTTCTGTATGTTCAAATGTCAGTATTTAAAGTTGTTTCAGAGTATAGCATAGGACCTTTTTCTTCTTTTTGCTGTTAAAATATTGTCATTGCACCTTCCAAAACAATTATGGATTTTTTGCTTTTTTTTTTTACCAAAAATGAGTTATGCACACTTCAAGGGGCAACAAACAATGTAAATTTTATTTAGAGTTGGTTCTATACTATAATCGTATTTAATCATACCTTCATTGAAGGAAATATAATTTGTTGAATCTGTGAAAACATTTTGCACTTCGTAAATTGTTTTAAAAGTGAAAATAGCTTCATACTTGAAACCAACTTCAAACAATTCTGACTACCCATACTATGAAGTGGTGGTATCTTCCAAAAATGTAACAGAATGTTCAAATAGGTCCCATTTTGTACAAGATATTACATTAACATAACTCGTGTCTCTTTAAGAGCACAAAAATTTAGTTTTAATGACCTAGGAAGCATCATTTCTGAGTCATGCCTTGTACGCAGCATAAAGAGTGTTTCAGGTTGCATGTATACCTTCTTTTTACATATCTTCTCTTATCATTTTCTAAAAACTTATGTTGTTCTTGTTGTTGTTGTTGTTGTTTTCAAGTTAAATCTGCTTGATAAAGAACTGGGTGTAATTCCCAATCGAACAGCACAATTATGGAGTTTTATATTAATGGTTTCTTCTCAATAATACAAAACCATCATCCTTCTTATGCATGTTACACACAGAAGAGATATAGTTTATTAACATGTGCAATAAAAGAAAAATTTTATTTGAAAGTTTTCAATATCTCTCCTGTAAAATTACATTCATGTCACATAGCTGTTTTTAGAGATGCAATGACTATACATTAATATATTTCTTTACCACTATTTTATTTTATTTTTATTAATATATCAGGCTAATCGACTGCAACAAAAAATTAATGAGTTGACTACTCAATTGGAAGATATGAGAGATGACAAAAAAAGTTTGTCTCTTCGAGTAAAAGAGCTGGAGCAGGAGATGGATTCTCGACCAGACAAGGCAGCTACCCAGAGAGCAATGGATGATCTTCGGTCAAAATTACTTGCTGCGGAAACTTTATGTGAAGAACTGATGGATGAAAATGAAGATATGAAACGTGAGCTTCGAGATTTAGAAGAAGAAATAGAAGAAATGCAGGAATTTAGGAAAAATCAACATGATCTTACGTTGGTTCACATTAAAATCATGGTCTATTTAAACATATTTATATTCTTTATAATTTTTTTTGGTTCATTTATATCTTATTGATAACTTGTGTTAATTTATGAATTAATTTAATATGTTTTTATTATATTGTGTGAATTGTGATTTTCTTCATTTCATATTAATACAGAGAGGATCAAGCTGACGAATACACATCCTTGAAGAAAGAATTAGAACAAACTACTAAAAACTGCCGCATTCTTTCTTTTAAACTTCGTAAAGCAGAACGCAAGACTGAATCACTGGAAGCTGAGAAATTGGAACTTGAAGGAAAGTGCAGGCAGATTGCTGGTGGGCAGACAGGGCTGGAAAAAATTGAAAAGATAACTAAGCTAGAACATGATCTCAGTGTTGCTAATGAGGTAAATTTATTCAACATTAGCCACTCAGTTACATGTCAATACAGCACATATGTATTTTCTTTGCAAACTTCAAGTTAAAAAACAAATCCACAATTTTTTCACAAGCATAGGTAATGTTTTATTATCAATGGGAATCTATAATAAAAATAATTTTTTTTTCATTTATATTTCGAAAATAATGTTTTTCAATTTTTTTTATTTGATTTAATTTATTTATCATCAAAAAATATTAAAAAACATATGTGTTGTATCAGAGAGTAGTATGTTCCGAGCACATCTTCTTGAGCTTTTTCTACCTTCTTTAACCCTTGTATCATATCTCCTTTAGTCTGTTAAGTTCAACATGTGGGGTCTTTCTGGATCCCAGGCATTTCTGACATCTGGAAGTGGTAAAGATAAATGTGAACAGTAATACACGGAGTGTAAATGAATGATCTTATACAAGAATTCCTTTTATAAATTATTTTTAATAATAGAATAAATATAATTTATAAATATAAAATATTTCACATAATGAATAACCTCCACCACACATAGCCTTCATTTTTGGTACATAATACGTCAGTGTTATAGATAAGAGTTTGAGAAAGTTATTTCAAGAGGAAAATTCAAATAGTGATGGTATCAGAAACATTTTCAGTGTTTATGACAAGCTGTTTCAAATGATAATGGGAATGGTCACTTCAGGCCTATGTAACAAAAGGATTAATATCTCTCTAATAAAATCTGGAAAATGTGCAAAAATGGTTTAGTCCCTGCTATATCAGAACATGATAGCTTACATACTACAAATATTCAGAAAAATACTAATAAATAAATGAATCTAGAGTCTAAAAAGGCCCCAAGTACAGTTCAAGGGCTAATGAAAGTAGGTATATGTTATAATGTCCCTCCTTCAAATAAAAATGAATAGAATTCAATACTATCTCTAGCTACCTTGTCATGAATTGCTAAATGTGTTTTTTCACATCAAATAATACAATTGTGAAATTGTAATTTATTATTTTAGGTTGCCAGTAGACTGCAGAAAGAGCTGGATGAAACAAAAGAAAAGCTAAAAGAAAAAGAAGAAGCTGTTTCAAAAGTTGAAGCAACAGTTACAAAGAAGAAGGCTCCAAAGCTTGCCGACATGAGTGGACATTTAGTAAGTACAAAGTTTAACCTTCCTTCTGTTAAACAATGAAAATAACAATGGAATCACTTTGCTTCAAGTCATAAAATGATTTTCTGTGAAGGCACATTTTTTCTCACTCCATCTTGAGGCCATAAACAGCAATTACAAATGATATATGGCATTAAATGGTCACAGGAGATGTCACCTGAATTTAGCATTAATGTGCAATGGCCATCCCATTTTTGAATTACTTGGATTCATGACATAATTTTGCTTCCATTTAGTTTAGAAATATGTCCTGTTACTCTTGTGTTGGTGGACAACACCATTAATCAGAAGTTTCTATCACGAAGGGAAAGAACCAGCCAGAACACAAAAGCACACTGCAAACACGAAAGTATACTCCTTTGGGATTTCTAGAATGAATTTTTTTTCAAATATCAAGATTCAATCAAAAATTCTAGATTTTAAATACTTCATAAACCTCAAGAACACAAAAAACTTAAAGGCATATGATAAGTGGTACTTAAAAAAGGAAGAAGTGAAATAAATACAAACATTGCAATACTTTATACAGTGTTCTATTAATGTAAAAGCTTTTTGTTAATCTCTTTCTTACAAACTTCCAAACAATGTATTGCCATTTCAGAGGGTGTCAAGAGAGTCTCTCACAAGAGGAGGTTCTCAAGAAGATCCTGCTCAACTGCTCCGGGACCTTCAAGATGCCATGGAGAGAGAAGCTGACTTGCGAGAGCAACTACGGTTTGCAGAGGAAGAGGTACATTTCTCCTGAAATCTAATAATTTATCAAAATTGAACTATTATCATTTTATATTTCTTATTGCCTAACTCAATTGATAAATGTTTAAAAGCTGTAGTGCATGTTTTGAAATAGTAATGATATAGAAAGCGAGTGTAATGTGTTGCTTTATTGTTTTTCTCATGAAGAGGATCCAAATGAATGGAATCATGGAGGACATGGACTTAACATGATCTTTTGAAATGATGATCTCTTGTAGATCAATTATCTGTTGGAATAAGATACATCTGCATGAGTAAAATGATATATTCGATGATATACTAGACTACTCTTGAAGAAAAACATAATCATGAACTTTCAGGGTTTTAATTGTTGGTTTCAATTTAGTTTTCATTGTGGAGCAATTATGCTGCCTCTTGTGCTTCATATTTGGTGCACCATTGTTTTTTCTTAACCCTTCATTTTTGTGTTTCATGGTAATTCGTAGATATCTGAGTAATTTATGTCTTCTTCTCAGCTTATCCCAACAACTTACTTTTAAAATCTTCTACCCCATGCAACATTTTTAACCTTCAGTTTCTTTCTGATATCTTCATTTCTTTCTAACTCTCTCTAATGAGAATCTTATAAATCTGGCTAGGTATGCCTCTAATACTAATATATATCTTTTCGTGTTCTGATGTTTGCACTCTACAGATCAGAGTTGACTTAACTGCAGTGCCAGAGCTAGACAATTTTGGGTCCAGGGCAATGCTGGAACATAGCCCCCTCCCGGAAAAAATTAAAAATGTGCAAGTTGTTTTATTTCAACAAATAACAAAAAATTACTTTTAAGCTAGAAAAAGTTTTTGGAAATATATTTTAAATAATAGTTTTAAGTAAAAGTATTTAGTGATCAAATAATACAATTTCCATGGTGAGCTTAAAACACTCAAAACTTTTGTTGTGTTTAGTTAGTGTTTAATAAAATCACTTTTACATACATGAAATAATAAATATGAATTTTAGTAGAACCAATTTTTGCATTGATACCTATTTTTGCCTAATGTTTGCATTGATAGAGTTTGCATTATTGCATTGAGAGATTTGCATCATTTCATAGAGTCCTACCTTATAAGTAACTACCCTATAAGTAAAACCTGTCTAAGCCGGAATTGTTTGGGTCCAACACTTTCTTCTGTCTTATACAGGTTTCTGGGTTATTCAGATTTGCAATAAAAACTTTCAATTCTGAAAATGCAATCATTCAAAGATGGAAGAGGTTGTATAATTAGTTTACCTCACCTAAAAACTACATGTTATGAGTAACTTCATTTGTTTGTGTTCTTCAATTAGTCCAATTTTCTCACAAAGAGCTAATGTTTCCAATTTGCTGCCTGACATCATAAATACTTGATTTACACAATACATGCAATTCATTGAACTGAACAACAGTAAATGTTTAGAACCACTAAACCCAAAGCACACATTACAAGATCTCATCTGTGGAAGAATTGCTTTTCACGTCTCTCCTTCCTTGACACGGGCTTGTGAAGGTCAGTGCTATTACAAATTAACAGTAGCTTTTGCATGAGTAGTGTGGGAACTTCGATGTTTGGATGAGGGTTGTTGAGAAAGTGAATGGACAAGCACAGCTTTGAGTGTGACTTGGTAAGATGTCGCCACACTTACAAGTCATTGTTTAATTTTTAACCAATATTTGTTTTTTGCCTTATTCAGAATATTTAATACCATCGTACTTAAAATTCCTCTCCATTTCTGCATTAGGCAAATTTCCAGCTTATTTGGTGGACTTTGCATTGGAATGTAGTCTGATCTGAGATTATTTCCGGTGAAGGCAGGTTGCCGTTTAATCCACGCTTCGCCATAGACAGGTTTTCCTATACTGTGATTAACTATTTAAGGTAAAAAATTAATTGAAAATTTTATGAAATATAAGACTACTCCTCTGCGACTTATAATTTCTCTTTCGTTTTTTAACTAATATTTTCCCATCAGTCCCATCGCTGGGCCCCTTGACTTGCGGGACCCCGGACAATTGCCAGCACTGCTGAACTGTAATGTTGTGGATTGTGATTCAATGTCTGAACTCGTGTCTCTTCTAAAACATCCTTTACTTTTTTCTAGTTACTTATTTTTAAGGTTTGTGATATCCTGCTAGTTCAGGTCAATAAAATTGAAATTCTTTCTTTGTTCAGTGGACTTTCTAACTTCATTACGTATCTCATTTCTTCTTGATTTACTTCACAGAAAACTTCTTTTATTGATATTTTCATTTTGTGTTTTATCTATCTTTCTTGGTAGTGATAACAGTACTTTTTCCATGCAGCATGTTTGTTTTGTCACTTCTGTAGTAAATAAATATGCTTTTACTGATCTCTTTATTTCATCCTTTGATATTGAGTTGGCTTTTCTATATCATCAAAATGTGTCATAATGGTATCAATTTATGACCTGTATCCTGTTGAGTTAGTTCAGAGCCAGTTTTACCGCTGTCTTTGCAGCAAGAAGTAGCTAGATCAAAAACAGCTGCTGTCTGGAGGAAGATTCTAGAGGCCACCTGCTCTCATCAATAGGAGCAGTACCCTAACAAACAAGTCATAGGCCACACATGATCTTATTTTCCTCTTCCTTGTTCTATCCTCTCCCTACACTCACACATTTACATTTACATGAACCACATTACCACCCTTGTCAGGAGGCCAAACACATGTCAGACTAATCGTGAACTTAGAGGTTGATCCGTTACAGGAGCAATCCTTCAATTTGGAAAATCCTTCATCGTACGCATGGTTTCGGCGCTAGTAGTGTTCACAGATGGACAGACAGACGGACAGACATTTTGGTTTCAATTGGTTTTTTGGCATCAAGGACCCACCAAACAGGGATTCTGGCCACACCAAGTGTTAGAGGATTGTTTTCTCTTAATGTAGCAACTGGATTTATCCACATTCTCATTTTCAGGGCCCAGGAATGAATTTTTTTGTGCCGAAAATTCGCCATTTTTTTCACGCATCATTACATAAGTTTCTCTATATTACGTATAGAGATACTCCATATATATATTCTCTATATTCCGTATATATGCATGCAACAAAAAAGAAAAGAAAAAAAGGCTGGATCCACCCCTGTGTATACTTGGCATATGTGAACTGTGAAGATGGGAAGGGACCAACCTATACCAATTGTCACCACTTGCACCAACTTCTAAATACATGTTGATTTCTAAATAACTTTAAAATTGGAATTTGGCAATAAAAATTGTATTACCTCTCCTCCGTTTGATTTGGCGGTTAATATAAATTCGCTAGTTTTTTTACTACCTGAATTAGGCTTTTTAGGTTTTCCAAAAGTTTTAGGCCATATCTTTTAATGCTGACTAAGTCTGATACACTCCCAGACAACATTCTTCTCACCAAAAATTCAGAATATTTCATATATTCCTAATACGTTACTCTGATTCACCTAGGCAGGCATCTCGCATAATGTATTCGTAGATATTTCATTCTACTTATCTGATTGTATCATCTGTAATGCTTATTTTAAGTTCCAAAACTCTGTTGAAAGAGTTTGTGATTCATTAGTAATCACAATATCTGAATTGAAGACTGGTGATCAGATGAAAACATGATCAAAATACATTATTACAAAAGTGGAAGAAGAAAATCATAGCATAACTATCAATAATATAACTTAAGCACAAGGTCATTTTCAATTTTGCGAATGTTAACTCTTTCTTGCTATGGTGTCATTGTACAGTCAAATTTGGCCCAATTCTAACTGGCTTTCTTTCTTTGTCTACCTAAATAACTACCTGTAGCACTGTTTTAGTTTTGCCCAACTTACATTTTACATGCATGGGAATAAATTTAATGGTCTACATCTGCAGCTTCTGGCTCTTACTTCTCATGTTAATAATAAATCTCATAGCACTCAATACCTACATGCTTCAATAATGAGAAAACCAATTCTTAAATACAGTCAAGGAAACAACATTCTATGAAATTACTTTTGATTCGAATGCATGAAAATATTGCAGAAAACTTGATGTATTTACTGTATTAAAAACTTCCAAGAATTATCTTTAATAGCTTTTATATTTCACATAAAAATAAATACATACAATGTCAATAACATGCTATGTTTATATCCCAACATATTCATCAAAATTGGCCAAAAATATAATTGGAAATAAGTAAATGTGACTCATCAGTATACACGACAAATAAAACAAAACTACTTTTCTTCTAGAAAGATTTTTATATTCATGCTTTTTTTTTTAAAAATTAAAAAGATCTTGTCTAGAAATGTATGTTGTATGTTTAATAACTATAACTATAATCATCCTATCTTACTTCCACATTAAATGTGTAAATGTTAATCATGTTTTTGTCATCATTTGCAATGCGAGAAATCTTAAGGACTATACATAACCAATAGCTAGTTTGTTTGGGAATTATATTTGAATTGAATCACTGTTCCAATGCATTGTAATTCACAATATGTTTAACATGTTAGAGAAATTTTCAATATTTTGTAAATAATACTAAATAATATTTCAACTTTTAAACATATTAAAAACTTTCAAAATTGTATTTAAAATGTTGCATGTGCTGAAATGTGCTGAAAATACAAAATCTTTAGTAAACAATGTTATTAGCTTCAGAGACGAGCAAGATTCAAGCCTGTCAGAAGACACGACCCAAGTTATTCTCTAACTTTGGAGGAAATTCAGAGAGATGAAGCTTTTTCATTGTCTGTGGGAACACAAACTCACAAAAAATTAGAACAATGTGATGAAGATAAGAAGAAACATTGAGTTCCAAAATGAGACCAAAGACTTGTATGAACATGATGACCTACAAATGTATAAAGAAATTAATTTTGAAAAAACTGAATTTCTTCATATAATTGGAAGCACCAATGCACAAAAGAAACAGAAATACACACAAACTGAAAACACAAGTAAACCTCCTTCAAGAAAGTCAACAGAAACTGAAACATCTTGCTTACAACACAGAGAAATGATTACTCAAACCATTTCATCTTCATTTTTACAAAAAGATAGTGAAATTCAAACTGAATCTTGCAGTAACACAAAGTGTTCAGAATATACCCAGACTTATGTAAATTGTGAATCAAAAGGTATGCAAACTTATAATTCACAGGAGGAAAAAGCAGTGCAAACTAAAAGTGTAAATCAGTCCTCATCATCAGTACAAACATTATCTCCAGAAACAAGAGATATAAGTTGTGAAGCAAAATTAGAAGATGAAAGCTCAAAATTTGAAAATTCACAAGGATTGGAATACCTGTGTAGGCGGTGCCAACAGCAACAAACCGAAAGAATGGCATTATCAGACACTGAACCTGTTTCCCAAATTATTTTCTCAAAAACTGGGGAACAAAACAATGGAAGGGCAACATTTCCTCCTCTTGGCCTCAGTGAAGCAAGGCAGATGCAGTTCTCAATGTCAACTCTTTATCCTGCTCGATTTCTTCTCTCTAGCTGCTCACCCATGGGAATGCTGATGAAGACTCCCCTAGGTATGCAGTTTAGAAATTGGCACTTGCAATAGAATGTGCTTCTCTTCTCTTCGGAAAACTTCACTCACAGCACAAGAAATACACATTCCAACTGTTTTGTGAAATAACAAAAATAACCTCATTACAACTATGTAAACTATTCGTAAAATAATGTAAAGTCTAACACATTCTGAAAGTACTAATCATGTGATTTAGTAACAATCCCTATTATTCATTTGTGTTGGACATGCAGCAAAGAAAACAAAGAAAGTGTTTAGTAGGCAAAATAAATCTTTTATTTCATAAACAATATTAAATTGAACATATCTAGTTATGAGTCAGAAACAAAATAAATTTGTAGTACATTGTACATATGAAGACAAGAATTTTTTTTCTTCAAGATATTTATTCTTTCTAGCTTTTTACAATATTTTATTACAAAATACCGATGTTTCAGAGATTACTGAGGTCAGCTTGATCAATTTGAAGCTTAGAGTAGAAATAATTCTGTAGATATTTTAGCAGGATAGATTGATGTGAAGAACCAATGACATTTTTTTTCTTACTCACAGATTTAAATGATTTTTATATCAAGTGCCAAATACTCACAAGCCAATGTTATGAGTTATAACACTGCTTAAAAGTTAGTTGTTTTGTCCTTGGAATGTGTATTTCTTCCTCTCAAAACTATGTTGAAATGTTCATGGATATTAAATAAAATGATCCCTATTTGCTTGGTTTCAGGCACAAACCCTACGCAAGAAGACTGCAAGGATGGAGGATGATAACGAATCACTGGTCTTGCAGCTGAAGAAAATGGCTACTAAGGCCAGAAGTATGTTATGTCTTAGGCAATTTGTCCCGTATAAATTTTTTCTGAAGTATTTGGTAATCAGAATATATATTTACACTCCAGTTTTCAAGACCCATTTACAAAGAATGATATCCAACACTAATATGCTATTCACTTTTGCTCCCTTAATTTAACTTTCATTTTCTGAGCCATGCCCATTTTCTACGGCTGCATTAACTGATTCAATTGTGAAGGGATTGGTGCCAATATCCAATGAACATCTTTGGCATTCTCTCTCATGAAACCTTTTTTCCAAAAGCTATCTCTGGACTTACTGATTTTGGTACAAGAACATTGGCATCTTTTCATTCAAGTATACATTTCAACAAGAGAGACAAGCTTTTAATATTTATTGCATTAAAATATTTACTATATAGTTTTTTGTACTCTATTTTATATTTTCTTCAAAAAATTAATATATCTGAAATTTCAGCAAGCAATATATTTTAACTTCTCAAGCTTTGTGTTCTCTTTTGTAAATAATTATTTGTCTTTCTTGTTAGTGCATAAAGGTATTTTTTATTCATTTCAGACTTCATTGCCTACATTCCTTAATAAATCACATTATGTTTTATTCATGTAATTAATAATTCTAACACCTTAACACATAGCATGTTACATTAAAATGTTAAAGTTCATTTTTCCATTGAAACATTAATTGCTTGAGTAACATATCTTACTGCGCATTTTCAATTACCCTCATCCAATTGAAATTTGTATAAAATCTTTTCTCACTGTTTGCAAAATACAGAATTTATGATGTCCAAATGCTTGTTTCAACATCTAACTTGAAATTAATCACTTATTGTATTTGTTGTAATTTATGTAATGAACTGATGCCATATTCAATGCTTTAAATATTTTTATTGAACTATAAATTAACTTTGATTATTTGCATAAACATTCTTGGCTTTTTACTAAAGTAATGAATGCTTCATAAAAAAATATGAATTCTAACGCGCTGCAGACAGAATGAGTTCTGCTCAAGAACTCATGAGTACAGAATGCCTTAGTAGTTTTGTACTTACATTCCTGACCTCCAAATATTTCTTCTGAAAATCTATGCTTTGGTTGGCTAATAACAATATTTTCAATTAATTTATTCAGTAGATTGTGAGGATTTGCAATGACAATTATTAAATTAGAATAAATTAATCTAAACCCTGAAGAAAAAAATTGGAAAATGGAAAATTATTTAAAAACTTGGTGTTCAGACATGTAAGAAATACATTGAACACATCTTATGCCATCTGTTAATAACCTATGCTTCAGAAATGAATTATAATATTAGCTACATTGTTCAATGGATATTAAATATTTATGTCATTGTGAGTGTCATTTCAATAGGCCGAATTAAAAGTCCCAGCCCTGCTCGTATGACTCCTGAGCCAGCAACAGAAAAAGATGAAGGAATTGCTGAAGAAGATGACCCAGCAGAGCTACGACTACAACTGGAGCTTAATGAACAAGTAAGAGAAAAAAGAAAGACAACTAACTTAACTCTTTGCCACAAGTATCAGAGTTTTAACTGAGGTATATTTAAAGAATAAATTGCCCGTGTATTGTACATTGAATTTCTCAGAGGTATTAAAGTCTGAAGATACTTATTGTTGTACATGAAA
This sequence comes from Teleogryllus oceanicus, assembly GCA_964035755.1. Taxonomy (NCBI): domain Eukaryota; kingdom Metazoa; phylum Arthropoda; class Insecta; order Orthoptera; family Gryllidae; genus Teleogryllus; species Teleogryllus oceanicus. The sequence goes on along the minus strand of CAXIVR010000004.1, from coordinate 117,454,235 downwards.
GAAATACAGTTTAATTAAATATTTCCCAGAGTTTGGGGCAGGTAACAAAAATGTATGTACTTTAATATAGTAATTAAACATTATGTACTTTAATATATTAAAAATGAGACAATGACATTGCTACTTATATGAGAATCTTATATGAGAAATTTTTAACACATTTTACCTACAATGATGTGATAATAATTGACTAGTGCACTATCATGGATGCTCTAAGAAGCTTCATTATTGTACTAGTGAATTTATTTTAGCACTAGTTGCATTAAACTTTCATTATAGTTTTCCTTTCCAAAGACAAATGAAAGATATGTTTGAAATGAATATGTAACATTCCTATAATAACTAAGAGACTGAAGATGTTCGTGTAAAATGTGTACCTTAGAGGTCAAGAATCAAAGCTCCATTTTCAGAAATTTTGAGGTTTTGATATTGAAATACTTGCAAGAACGAAATTTATTTGAAGGTAAAAGAAACTTAATTAGCATACATTTGATATGGTAAAATGAAGCTGTAATTACATTATTACAACCAAGGATGTAAATAGTTTTTCAGTCTTTCCGTTAAGTACAGAATTTAATAGTTGCACCTCTTGACCTCTGAGGAACAGAAATAATAATAGAAATAGAAACCTTACTGCTCCCCCTCACTTCCCAATTACAAATCATGTGGGAAGATGTAGTTATGTTTCAGAAATTAACAATGAAAACTAATGATGAAACACAATGGTTTGGTTAATGCCTCTTGGTACAAAAGCAATACTCGTTTCTTTAATAATTACTACCTTTGTTTCTAGGAAGCTGCAGTTTTGCGTCGAAAAGTTGATGAGCTTGAAAAGGAGGGAGACACATTAAAAAAGAAAGTGAAAGATCTTCAGGACAAATTAAATGCAAAACCTGCTAAGAAACTAACAGCTTCATCAATAGTAACACCAGAGCCTGGAAAGGGAAATGCTGTATATGAACAGAAAATTAAGGTTGGACATTTGTGTTCTGAATTTTTTTAACCCATTATGAAGTATAAGTTTTATTAATTTTAAAATATATTTATAAGAAATTCCTTACCTAAAGCTCTAACAAATTATGAAAATTTTCTATAATTTGAACTGTAATTCAAATCATTCATAGCATCCTATTTTTATTTACCAATTTTTAATTTAACTCACATTTTCCCCAATTCTTTATTATAAGAAACATTAAACGAGATTCAATCAGATACTAGAATTACTCTCTATTAAAGGACCTTGTGTTATCATATAGGTATAATAGTAATCATTTAGGTATAAAAGTTTCCTAGTTAGAACATTAAACACTAATAAGATTCTTATTGCAGGTTTTAGAAGAAGAACTTTCTGAGTGTCGAATGAAGCTTATAGAAAAGGAACGTGACGTAGAAAGGCTTCATGCAGAACTTACTTTGACTCAGAAGCGTTCTAAGGGATCCATTCAGAAAAGCAAGTAAGTTTAAAAAATAAAATCATTGTATGTTAATTACTTTTGTATAATTTTTTGTAAATACAGAAGAATTTTTTAGAATACATTAAAAATAAACATAAGTCACCATGAAGAATTAAGTTAAACAGTCATCAGAAGATATAAACAATTGTAGTTCCCAATTCCAAACAAATATTATGGCCAAGTTTAATTTCTAAATTATTTACCTTCCTCCACATCCTCCACATTGGGGCTTATTACCATAAGCTTGTCTTCACAAGAGTTGTATAAAATTTAGGTATATCCAGTTTCTCAACTTTCTCTCTGGAATTTCCCTAGATAATAGGGGGCTAGTGAATTAATTTCTGTAATTTAACATTGGTTTTATAACTTTGGAGTAACAGTAGCAGAACATGCAATGGACACACATAAGCATCTATGCCTGGGGTGGGATTCGAACATGCAACCCTTCAAGCCAAGGTTGCCATGACCCTTAGCAACCTTGACTATCTTGTCCGGCCAAATCACAATTTATTTCCCTGCATGCTACATTATAGGAAAAGGATTACATTATAGATATAGAAAATCTCTGATTTTCCTGTGGGAGCTTATGGCACTTATGTCTGAAACGTTCACAACATGGAAACATTCAAATGATAAGCTCAGTGAAGGTCAATGCAACTTCAACCCCATATATGTAAAAATTTATGCTAGATTCAATTATTTTTCTGTAAGTTGAGTAAGGAGTGGACCAAACCAATGAAGCCTACAGAAATGTAGGTTAAACTAGTGTAAGATTCAAAATTTGTTAAGTAGAGCAAGCAATAAAATCAGATGCCATGCATTTAATAAAGCCCAGCATTTGGAGAGCTTTATTTACAATGTAATCAATGTGTAAAAGGAACCTCTGCTTTGTTTTAAATATAATACCATATTGCACTACTCTTGCAAGGGTTTGGGAACTAATTACTTAATGAAATATTATTGCAGATCTAGACATAGAATATGTCACAATCTTACATCCATCTCTCAGCAAGAAAGGCAAATTTTCATTGCTCCAATCAGAAAATGCCTCAGTGGTAATGGTTGACTCTCTAATAAACATTCAATTTCCTTATAAAGTTTTTAAGTCATCAGCATACAGTAAGAACTTAACAGATTTTAATAAAAAATGTGTATCTTTTATAAAAGTAGAAACAATAGTGGGCATAAGTATGACCTTTGGAACCAAAAGTCATACTATTAAAATTATAAATAAATTTTTTTTTTTGATATCTTGTGAATATGTAAAACAAATATGGAACCAACCATAGTGAAAAGAGAATATAGTGACAAACATATTCCAGATTAATTCCCAAGAATGAAGAATTTATTGATTAACTTACCTCTAACCATAAACTATTTTTATATATTTGTTGCAGATCTCTTGACAGTGGAAATGAGCAACAGGCACTTGATCTGAAACGACAGCTTCAAGTAATAGAACAAGAAGCAAATATTTTGAAAAGTAAAAATCAAGCGCTTGAGTCAGAAAATGAAAAATTAAGTGCTGAAAATAAAAGACTGGTTTTATTAAGAGGAGCAAAGAAACCAACTGGAGATAACTCTACAGAAATGAAAGAAAAAGTCACAGCATTAGAAACAGAATTGTCAGAAGCCAAAAATAAGGTATGATAATTGATAATTAAATTCCTTTGTCTAAAATCAAGACAAATGCTACTTTTTTTTTAACAAGATGTCTGTCTTAAAATAAATTTTGTAATAAATTGTTTGAAATTGAAACATTGCTCTTTCAGATCAAAGAACTGGAAAGCAAAGAAGGCTCAGAAAATAAGACTGATGAAAAGAGTGGAGAGAAAAATACAAAAGAAAATGCTGATGAAATAAAGAAACTGAAAGGAGATTTGTCAAAGGTAAATGAATTAAAAACGACCGCAAAGATACTCATAGAGAAAAGACATTTGCGAGTTATATTTAACTATATTAATATAATTTAGTCTCAGCTTTCTGAGACAGTAATTCTTAGTTCCTTACATGAACTTGTTTCCTTTTGTCTAAATGGAAAACTAGACGTACCAACTTTTTTTCTGTAATTAAACAAGTTTTAAAAAATCCATTGTAAAATTGTCTTAATATATTTAAATACTGTACTGTTACATTTCATAATAAACAAGTTTAGAAGAAAGAATTTAAGCAATGGTTTGACATTCCTACTTACAATTTTGTATCATTAATATTGTCATCATTTACAATGATGACAACAGTGACAACATTAACAATAACAATGACCATGACAAAAATACATTGAGAATAGAGAATATTCTAGGTATATAATTTTCTTCATATATTCTGTTGTGAATGAACACAATGATAAAATCTAAATTCATTCAATTAATTTGGAATATTTGAAAAGATAGCTGAATATGAAATTGAGTTGTTTTTGTCTGCTTCTGTTATTTTGTATAATTCAAATTTTTATTTATGTTATTTATGCCAATTAGTTGTATTAGAACTTTTATTTTAAAACTACGTTAGGAATCTCCTTGACAAAGACATGCACACTGACAATCATCTTGGACTGGATACTAGGAAGTTAATAGAAACTGCGTGGACTTGACACTCAAACATCTGGGTTAATAGATACCTCCACCAGATTACCCTTAGTTAAGGGAATCCCTAGTGTATTAAAAACTTTTTATACCTTCTGCACATAATATGCTAAAAAAAGATGAGTTTTATAGGATAGAACACATCATTCACCCAGAAATCCCACTGGGAGAGGGGTCTCAGGGCATCTACTGGATGTCACTACAGTGCCTTTCATTGGGAGGTTCTAGGATCGAATCCCAACAACGGCAGAATTTTTGATACTAACTATATTTCTAGGTTGAATTCAGTCACTGTTTGTATGAGAATTCTAGCAGCTGACTGCTGTGATTGGTAGTTTTCCATGGTTTCTCTGATCAATACCAGATGAATACCAGAGCAGTACCCTAACAAACGGGTCAAGGACCGTGTGTGATCTTTCCTTCCTCTTCCTTGTCACTTTTTACTTATGCACACCTACAACTACATTCCCTACACTACAACACATTCTGGAAGACCAGCCAGGAGCTTAGAGCTTGTCCCAGCTGGGGCAGTGCCCCATTGGTGTGAGGAACTTGGTTGGGGAGAACCCCGCTAGCCAGCAGGCCAGCAGGGAAAGACCACTGTCACCTCCCAAGGGGAAAGCATGCACTACACTTATGGGAACTTAGCAATTGACATGCTTGGAATCACTAATCAATCAATCAAAAACCCAGAAATCCCACAATGGATTTTTAGGTAAATAGAGTTGGATAGGGAAATACCCTCTCCCTAGGGATGCATCAAAGAGATTTAAAATAAAAACTGATTTTATATATTATGCTATGAAGAAATCAGTAGGTGGTAATGGAATCTGCAATACACATAATGCTACAAACATAGAATGATTATGCATAATTCAAAAACATAGCTTTCTATGCCCTTGAAATCCAATTTTCATGTCGACAAAGGATTATGAGCCTCTAGGTTGTAAACTACAAAATGAAACCTTTTGTAACACTTTGTCACATTTCAGAGGTGTAACTGTTCTGTGTACCCCCTCTGCAGCACAACTGACATAAGCATGCCCACAAAATATAAACTCATAGCTTCATACTTTTCAGATATGTGGCTGATGCTTTCCAAAACAAATTCTACAAATTCTGAATAGAATTTTTCTTTCCTTTTCTTTCAGATTGAAAGTGAAAATCAGAAGTTAAGTGAAACTCTCAAGAGGCTAAAGGATGAATCATGTGCTGCAGCATTGAAATTCTATAAACAACGCACTCCAAAGAAACCAACAGATCTAACTAGTAAAGTGCAATTGAAAAAAATGGTTGAAGATCTTGAAAGTGAAATAGGTGATTAGTAACACTTAAAATGTTTTAATTCTAAGTTGGTCCGTCAAATCTAAATTTTAAGTTGAATGTTTTTAACTACTGTTTCCTTTTAATTTTCATAGGAGAAGTATTAGTTGCACTGAAAAAATCAGAAATGGAAAAATCGAAACTGAAAACAAGTAAAACTGCAGGAGAAGATGCGTCTTTAAAAGAAACTAAAGAAAAATTAGAAACTGCGCAGAAAAAAGTTGAATCCCTGGAAAAAGAATTAAAGCAAGAAAAAGATAAGTCTGAAAAAGAGAAAAATAAATTAACAAAGGAGAAAAAATCAGCTGAAGAAGGTCAGTATTACTTATTTTAATATCTTATGAAAAAAGATAAGTGATTTACAATTTATAAGCACTTGCAGCTATGATAACATATGCTAATTAATTGCATCTCACTACCACATCTTGAAAAGTAGACAAATAAATTTATACTTAATATTGCCTTTTAAAATATGTAAAATTGTTGTAAGAAACATGGTTTTTGGATATTAAAAAAAGTTTTAAGGTTAATGTTTTCAATCACACCAATCTTTTTAATCAAATTGATTAAATCCCTCATAATGAAGTATTGTGAAATAATTACTCTCATAAAATTGTAATTTTCACTTATTTTTCAATATGCTCAACATGAAACATAAAGTTAAATGAATATCTATAGTTAAATAGTATATTATCTCAAAGATCATAAACAAACTCTGTTAATAGTATTGTTATTGAAAATAAAGATAGTATTGTAGTGATAAGTGAATGAACATTGGTTCTCAATTGTGTTCCCCCACTGTCAGCTGCAGTGACATCCCTACTGCATAAGACTAAGTATTAAGCATAAGGCAGATTTCTATTAGTGGCAAGATTTCAGATCTCCTATTATGAGGGTGGGGGTGGAAAATTTTTGAGATCTAGTGCAATTTTAATGTGAGACTCATGTTCAGTAAACTTAAATATTTCCTTAGTTTTTTTCAACTTGAGGTTGGGAGGGAGCAATTGCCTACCTTCTGTCATCCCCAAATACCCCCACTGGTTTTCATGGTATTGTAGAGCATAAACAACAGAATCCATACCATCTGTCATTGTTTCATGAACAATTAATGTTAAGGTAAAATGTTCATATCATAAAATTTTTGGCCTAACATCCAGCTGGTTCACTATTAAATGATGAATCTGTACATCTGAATAACATTCAACAGATTGGGACGACAATATACTTTTCATTTTAAATCAGGGATTCACAACCTTTTTTGTTCATTGACCCCTTTTAAAAGAATTGTTGACTTCATCAACCTCCCTCACTTTATTATTTATAATTATTACATTAAGAATTGATCAAAATGTCTGGATGATTACAATTTTATTCACCAATATTTTGATAAATATCTAGATTTTCAATAATTAGAGAAGCTTTTATTGCTAACTAGCTGATTTTCATTCATGTGTAATTGTTACAAAATGTTGAGTATTTTTGAATGGCCAAAACATTTCTCCAGCAGGGGGACGTTTTTTTTTGACATAGAGCAACAAAGCAAATAATAACAAATTACAAATTTGCTGCTTTCCTCCATAATAGAATATCATTGTCAAAACATGGTTTTCTTTTTTTTCAGTTTTCTAAACAAGCTAAATAGTTCTCTAGCTAGTTCTGGGATGCTCCAGTCAAAAAAAGGGTCCCTAACTGCAATGAACATGAAATAAAAGAGTTTTAATTGTAATTGGTTAACAGTAATAATATGGCTGATGCAATGGATAAAATAAACATGAAGTACAATTTGTTTTATTCTTTGCTGATATCCATCTGTGGGGGTCTTTATTAAGATTCCCTTACTTAAGGATCCTAAGAATAATAAGGTTACCCTTTATTAAGGATCCTAAGAATGAACAACAGATGTTAAAGAAGAGGAACAAATTTGTAATTTATATAATTTGTTGCTCTATTTCTGAAAGAAATTAATGATCGAGTTCATTTTATATTTTTTTGTGATCAATGTGAAATGAATCTGATATTCTCTTAAAATTTATGATAATTTAATTAAATTGATTCACTTAGGTATGCCATTGAAAAGAGCCTATATAACTTTTTTCTATAGTATTGGGTTGATCTGTTCATATATTTTCAATTCTTGTTCTCAATACTAATATTTACATTCACACCTATATAGTTCAATTGCCCAGCTCTGCTCACATCCCTATTTTATAATTAATGATTCATTAACACACCCTTTTAACCCTTTAGTGTTCACGCTCAGAATTGGAACACGAGTGGTCACGCGGACTACAATTGTAATTCATTTTTAAAGAGAGGAGTCATCTCCGCTGAACCTGCGGCCCCTTCTTGGATTCCCTGCAGAAGTCTCCCAAGTGTTCTTACTGCTGTTGTCAGATTTTCTCTCGATTTTCTTTTTCATTTCTGGTTTCTTAAAGGACGAAGCAAGATCCTTTAAAAATCCCCTTCTGGTCAACCTTTCTCTATTGAAGTACTTTGCATAAACATTCAGAGTATCGATTGCAGCGATATTCATATTGTCAGCTTAGGTCAGAAACTGAAACGCAAGTGGTCGCGTGGATTACTATTGTAGTCAAAGCTGTTTCCGGCACTTATCACTAGTGCAGCAGTTATCACTTGAGTCATATTTTGCTATAATTCAATATTTTGCTATAATTCAATACGAAAGGTTTTGAAAAGTCTTTGCCAAAAGTTTGTCAACTCTCACTGTAAACAGCGAATGAATATGACTGGATTACAATAGTAATCCACGTGACTACTGAAGGGTTAATATTTTATTACTCATGAGCATCAAAATACGATGTAATATAGCTTATCTGGTGCATGCAGATAAGCTGTCTGTACAGATCAGCAATTTCTAGAAGTTCTGTTTGACTAAATAATTTCTTGATTGATTGCAATTAACTACAAATGATCAGCCTTCTTTTCAAATAATAAATACATTATTTATTTATATTTTATATTTAACACATAAATATACAATATTTAACATTTCCTAATAAGCTCAATCAAGAAATATCATTTCAATTATTGTCCTTCCTATATAAATCAATTTATGTGTTCATGGTTTCCTTCAAGTCTTCGCGTGCGTTCAAGAGCTCAGATGAATTCGTGATGAAGAAACATCCAACATTCACGATGTCTTCTTTCTTCGGTTACCATGCTAATGTATCCTATTTCACCCTGCTTAACACAATATTATATGATGTTAGTGGCTAAATAAAAATGTCAACCCACGACTCTGGTAAATTATTGCAGGTTCGTCGGATAGTCGTCATAAATTTATACTTATACACGATACATCCCTATCCCTTACCTAGGGCGGACGCCTTACTGTGTCACATCCTAATATTCAAAAATAAATTTTCAAACAATGGAAAAGTTATGACTATCTATCCCCTATTCCAATTGTATTCACATAGATATGTCCATTTTGCTATTCAATCTACAATTATGTGATATTAATATTATTTAAATTCTTTTTGTTATAACTCTGATGATGATAATAATAATAAAGACAACATCATTCCAGCCCTCTCCTCTCCTATGTTCGATGTTATGTCTTAACTAATATGGAGCAACATCACTCACCATGCATCCCATCTAATAATAATCCACAATGTACCAAATATGTTATTGTCAGCTCAATGGTCACCAGTCGAAAGGGAAGGTCCAGGTCCGTCTATCATGATTATGTCTCCTCCAAACATATTTCTGTTTATTACAAGGGGCTTTGCTTCCCTCTCCTGATAAGTTTTTACAAGGCGAGTATTCATCTTTTTCGGGTTCCCCAGGCTTGTTTATTTATGTCCACTGCCATAACAACCTGTCTGCACTAACTTCATTCCCTCTGTATGCATAAAATAAAACATAGCAACATAATATTTAATAAATATTATAATACTGTTTATATTAATAAAATGGTGATGGTCTCTTGGGTTGTCACAAATGGGATCTTGATTGATCTTATACCAATCAATCACCAGTTCATATTCATCTGCACCCCCCGAATCGCTTCTTTGATCATCGTTGAACACTTTATGAATTTCATTGACCCCCAGGGGTTGATACTGACTTTGTTGGGAACTCCTGCATTAAATAATGAAACACATTTTTGAAGAAAATATTAAATTATGTTACAATTTGTTGTTTTTTTGTAATGATTATTTATAAAAAATGTTAACAATTATTTATACTTAATAACAAATATAACTGTTATAAAAAGGTGTAAAACAACTATGTTTTTTCAGAAATGTTACCTATTGTAAAAGATCTCACAAATAAGAGATTGAAATGTCTATTAATGGAAATTTAAAAATTTTGCTCATTGAAATCCAGAAAATCATAATTTATTTCATAATTCATATAGAACTCTCTATTGCTAGTTGTCTTAGAAGGCATGGACAAGAAAAAAAATTTAATATCAAATACTTAATTGTCCTTACTTTGAATGTAGTTGAATTGTGATGAAATGCAATTCATTTATTTTCAATTTATTTATTATATCTGACAACAAAAATTCTTGGCCTGTAGAAAAGAAAAAACTGGAAGATCTTAGCAAAAAACTTGAAGAAGAGAAGAAGAATAAAAGACAAAATGAAGGAAGAAAAAAGTAAAAGAAAAAAATTGCAAAGTTGAGTGCTGAGAAAGGTGAGAATAAATTATATAGTTAAATGATAAATATTTAGATAGTAAGTAATAGTAAAGAAAAATAAATTTGTCTTTTTTGCACAGCGGCAGCAACAGCTAAGCAAGATGAAATGACTGTTTTCATCCAAAGGGTAGAGACATTGAAAAAAGAGCTAGAAGATGAGCAGAAACAAGGAGTAGAACTAAGGAAAAAACTTGAAACAGCTCAAAAGGCAGAGCAAGAAAAAATCAAATTACAGAAAGAGGTACACCATGAAGGCAAATGATTTGTAATGTAAATCTAGATTATACATCAATTTTGACATATCTTTTCTGTATGTTAAATTTTCAGTTATCAATACATACTCAATTAGCAATTATTTCACTGCAGTACTTCAGCCAGTTTTAAATTTAAATACATTAAAAAATAAGCATTTTTATTACATTTGGAAAAAATCTATATAAATATTCAGAACATATAAGAAAGAAGAAATTGTTTCATTGACTGTCAATATATAAGTTTGTTTCTTAAATAGAACACTACCTCAAAATGTGATCATTAAAAACAATTTAGGGGTAATGGTGTTAGCTGAATATTACTATACAACAATGATTTTTGCAGGTTGCTGAAAAAAGTTCTAAATTAGCAGATTCTGATAAGAAACTGAAAGATATTGAGGAAAAACTTAAGAAATCAGAGAGATTGTTAACCTCTAATAAGAAGAAAGTAGTCAACTTAGAAAAGGAGGTACGTTTCAAAAATATTAAAAATGATTTTCTTGAGAATGTTAGTAATTTGTTTATTTATGTACTTCTGTGCATTAATGTATTTTTACTCAGAAATGTGAAAATTATAATTCTTCTTTATTTTCACTATTCTTTCTATAAATGCATGATTGTTTTTGTTCGAATTGTTTTTATCTTAGAAATAATGTTAACAATCTATTACTTTAATTTTGAATTTTAATACAATATATTTCTTCTCTTTTTATTTCCTCTTTCTTTATCTATTCCTTTCTTAACTTTTTTCCTTTCTTGTAAATTCCATGCATGGGCACTTAATTCACAATTACATTGCAATTTTACCGTTTCATTGTTCTCACCTGAAACAAATTAATTTTGTTCACCAAAACAATTCCCAAACATCCTCCATTTTCAAAATCATAAATTCCCTATTACTCAATCCTCTTCCATCAGCTGACAGAAGAAAAGGAACGTGCAAAAGCAAATGAATCCACACAGCAAGGTGTGGCAGCTAGTTGGTTGGCAGAAAGAGATGACCTGAAGCAACAGATTGCAAGTTTACAGAGCAAAGTAGATTCACAGGAAATAGCTTTGTCTGGCAAGACAGTTCTCATAGAGCAACTGGTGAGAAATAGTAGTCTTGTAAAAGCTATCAGTGAAAATAAAGTCTGAAAGAAATAACTGTCAATGAATGTTAGTGTACTAAAAATTTCATTGGCAGTCATAATTCTAGAATCTCTAATCATTATTAAGACCTGAATTAAAAAAGATTCAAATAAATCAAATTAAAGTATCTTCACCATGAACTGTAGGATAGTAGGCCTATTGCCATCCCTGTTAGTAATCTAAATTAAAATAAATGTGATTTAATTCAAACTCAAAGAGTTAGAGTCATTATCAAGTCAAATCTTTTTTGTAGTGCAACAATAATGTAATAACATTCAAATAATCCATAAATCACTCCCATGCCTGGAGTTAATTTGAAAACAATTGGCATATGTGTATGAGGTGATTCAAGTATTTAAGTACCTTGTGAAGTTCACAAACTTATGTTCTGTTAATATTAGAGCCAGGTATTAAAATGAACAATTTTAATGAGAATAACAAAAGAAAATCAAAATTGTTAAGAAAAAAGTAGTATTTGTTAATCAAAATTAATAGATATCCTTTTCTAATGTTAAATTGCTGAATGAGAAATGAATTTTTTTTTTTCAAGATGGAATTACATTAAGGATACATTTTGTATAAACACAAATAATTAACATTTGAATACAAAATTAATACAATTACAAATGAAAATATGATGATGGCACAATAGAAAAAATTCACTATTGCATTACATGTTCATTTGAAAACACTTCCAAAAGGAATATAAGTGTAACAGATGTAAGCTTGTAGAAATTTCAATTGAAAAATGTACGTTTTGATAAAATAATCATATTCATGATTTAAGTCATATTATTGTTGCACATTTCTATTCATAGATCATTGTTGAAAAATCCTTGCATATTTGAGGATAATTGATATAAAAATCCCTTGATATAAAAATCCTTTACAAGTTAGTTTTGATAGTGAATGTCAAAACTAACTAGTCATTAAAAAATGAAAACAAAAAATACTAAACTAAAGCCAAATTCTAATCCATAGGAAGCAAATATCAAAGAAGAAAGGGAAAGGGTATCTGATGTCAGCAAGAAAGCTGGAGTAGCAGAGAGACAAGAATTGAATGCTTTGAAGGATGAATTGACAACAGCTAAATCTCGCTTACAAGAAATTACCCAAACACTGGAAAAGGCAAGTACTTCATACTCAATTGTAATTGATTCCCATTCTATTTTTGACATAACATATGAACCGAAGTCATCTTAGAAAACAATATTGGTTACAATTAGCTTCACAGAACAATGCATATTAACATCATTTGGAAAAGTTAAATCATTGGACAATAGGGAAAATAATATTAAGAAATTTAAAAATCTTTTTTATGAATTTTAAGGTGGAAGCTAATAAAAAGTCCAATGAAGTCAAATTCAAAAAACAAGAGAATGAACTTAAGAAAGAGAGAGATGACTTTGAAAAGAAGGCATCTGAACTGGAAATGGACTTGCAGGTATATTTATTTCTGAATAATATTATATTTAACCATACATAATTATATTATACATATTTTAACAAATCAATCTCATTGTAATGAACTATACAGGCAGAGAGAAAGAAAATTGAACGAATGAAGATTACACAGGAGAAGGAATCAAAGAACAGAGAAACTGAACTTGCAACTCTTCGAACTAAAATACGTTCTTTAGAAAGTAATAGTAATGTGTCTAAGAAAACTGCAGAACTCCAACAGGAATATGAATCCAGAATCAGAAGTAGGTATAGTTGTAATAATCTGAATTTTCTTCGTCTTTATGCATGATTTTCAAAAAGTGTTTTACATGTGTTTCCAAAACAGAACTGGAAGATGAACTTTCAGGAGAAAGACAAGAATATGAAGATCTCACTGCTAAGTATGAAATACTTGAAGAGGAACATGTTGTGACAAAAGCACAACTAGTGATGGAGAAAGAAACTTTACAAAGGTACTTTCCAACTCATTACAAATTACCATAATCTAAATTATATTTTACTAACACTATTGCCCTCTTATTTATTTATTAATTTAATTTATGGGTATTTAATATTCAGTTAGTAATCTATTCATCTTCTTTCCAGTCAACTTCATTCCACAAAGAGAGAAATGGGAAGCGTAGAAAATGAGCTTCGAACATTAAGAGAAACATACAATACAAAACAAGATTCTTGGATTAAAGAGAAATTAGATCAACAGGTATGTTTGTTTATCATATATTGCATGTTTTTCTCTTTCTTTTTTTTCTTCTTTCTTTTTTTCTTTTTTCTCCTCTTTTTTTAACGTTTTCATTGAAAATCTCTCAAAGTGATGGATACCCAAATACAATTCATTTTTGCTTTATTTTATTAATTTATTTGTTAATTCAAAATATCAAAATATGTTCAAGTCATTTCATTAATCCTTTGCCAATATTCTAACAATATTCATTTAATATAACTAAAGATACAGAAAAATCTGTAGAACGCCATATTTAGAGATCATATCAATTAATACATCTTCATTTTTCATGTTTTTTTTTATCTGACACCAAATAGTTCAATTTAAATGAGTCTAAAAAGAGTTTGTAGCTGTTTTAGAGACCATCCCTTTGAGCCACAAATGAGATTTGAAAAGCATTAAATATTTTTAATTTTTAAAATTTTTAAAGTTTTCATGAAAATGACACTTAAGTCATATTGTGATTTAGTACATTGTGCTCTATTAGAATAAAAAGTTGAAGGAAAAAATTTGGAGCTCGTCTTAGAAAAAATGTTGTTGAATCACTTTTAGAAATTTGCCGCAATTTGATTTAAAATTAAAGAACACTACTGGTATTTGAAAAAATTTTTATGACATGACATCTTTTAAAGTTCTTAAGTTACACAATTGAAGAAGGTGAAAATTTTCCATGTCATTTAAATTATTAGAGAGAAAATATAAAAGAATGCAGTAAGAAATATCATGAGAAAATATATTAGATATTAATTGCATAATCAATATTTATAACTAAATTTCTTTAGGAAGCAAGAAATGGTTATAATGTTGGTCACATTCTTTAGCAACCATTTGTAACATTTTATTTTTTGTTTTGAAAGTAAATCTAATTTTTAATTGTTCCTGCAGGAGAAGCTGAAGGAACTAGAAGAGAAAGTTTCAAGAAGTATTAATAATGAAGCTCTGAACATTGAGAAAGCTCGCTCTAGGGCTGCGATTGATGAAAAGAATATTGAGATAGAACATCTAAGGCGTGAAGCAGAAGTATTAGCTGATCAAATGAACCATATTAAACGAGAGGTTAGTAAGAAATTTCGGCAAGATGTTTGAGATAAAATATGAAAAATTTCTCATTCTTGATTAACCATTTTACATTACACTCATTTTCAGAATGATGACTTGAAAAAGAAAATGGAAGACTTTAATAAAGTTGTTAAAATTCAAAGGAACATGACTGCAGACACTTCAGCCCTGGAAAAGGAAGTTCGAGATTTAAAGAACAAGTTAGTTATATACTACTTTTCTCT